>CAEGAE010050161.1:0-70385 GCA_903067095.1 Girardinus metallicus
TATATATATATATATATATATATATATATATCACTGGATATATATATCACAGGATTTCCTGTTAACCAGTGGGTTTTTCCTAACAAGGAAAACCAACAGGGTTTTTCTTGTTAGCAACCTTATAGGTTGTTTGGCTTTATGGTGTTCCTTGAAATCCCATTTAAATAAAAATGTGATTTTTTTTTTGTCAGTAAACTGAAAATGGATCATCATTTACAGGGTTTTTTGAGTTCATTAGCTGATTAGGGTGTGACACTGTGAGCTCCTAATAATGTCTTTGTTCACAGTATTCTAATTTTATAAGACTCAATGTTGGCTTTTCATTTTCTGTAAGCAATAAGCATAAAAATAGGACAAGGAACAACACATAATCTGCTGATTATATGTAATATACAAGTTTCACTTTCTGAGATAACTAGTGAGAAATATTGCACTTTTATGCAATGTTCCATATTTTTAGGTGCATTTGTATTTCAAAACTTTTTACACATCTTTACTAGGGGTGTTGCTAGTTTTTTTTTTTCCATAAAGAATTGAATGGCTTGATGGATGGATGAATTTAATTACACTCATATATTTTTTGTTTGTATAAAAATATATAAACAGATTTCAAAGGACTCAAAAACATCCCCAAACAACTTTTGAGGTAAAACATGACGTTCAGAATGTTCACCATGGATGATGTCTGTTTATGCTCTGGACACAGAAACAAAAATAACAAAGTCAAAGCGTGGGAAAATAATATTTATTCCCTCCATCTTTTACTCATGACACATAATCTGCAACAAGTAGCCCTTTTCCTTCCAAAATCTACAGTATGTATTAAGGCAACAAAGTCCATTAAACCTCTTGTTTCTGCCTGAAAACACCAAAAGGTTTTTGGGAAATGTGCAGTTTGGAGCTAAAGAACTATTCAACATGATAAAAGAAGAGTCCCTGGTGTCTTTGGGGCTTGTATTTTTTGTTCCAAATGGAAAATCTGTCCAATCTTTGAGCAGATCCTGCAGGTCCGAGAAAAAAATGCAGTCTTTGATTCTCACAAAAGGATCTTGTAGTAGTCATCTTTATAGCTGTACAAGACCACCACAGCCACCCTGAAAAAGGACAACATGTGTTTGTTATATTGAGAAGGGGGGGAAAAAAAATGTATACTCGACATCCAAATGGAACATTTCAAAATCAGAACAATGAAATTTAGCCAGGAGGTTTTCCGGGAACTTTATTAAGAAGTAAGTCCTGTTTAGCAAGAGGATGTAACTCTGCCAGGAGCACATCTCAAAAGAGACAGAGACTTGCAAGTCGCAGTATATTTGAACAAAACCCCTATGTGAGTCATAAAAATTACTTGTGAAGTTACCGGGCTAAATAAATAAATCCAACAAGAACTAAGTAAAGGAGAAAGGTAGAAAATAACGTCAGCTAAAAGTTTTTTTGTTTTGTTTTTTTTTTTTAATTACAAAACAAACAACAACAAAAAAAAACAAGGAAAAGCCCCACACCTATAATAATTATGTTAACTGTCTAAGAACAGCCTTTCAGAGCCGCCAGAATGGCTGTGGGTGAGTTGAAACAGCAGGGAAGATGTAGGTTTACATGCAATAGTTCTGACTCAAAGAAAAGGTCACTGCCTTCAAACCCGTCCAAGATAAGTTTAGTTTATGATTCCGCTGCAGCAAGGTGACTGCTGTGAAAACCCTTTACCCCTCTCATCTGGCCTCAGCTGCCTGTCCCTCACATTCAATGAAAACATGTACACGAAAGGATGGAAAGGATAAAAAACAGCTGCAAAATGTATACATCGTCTCTGGCTCTGTGGCCCGGTCTATCAGTGAGGCCTTGTGCTCCCCCTAAACAGCAACGCAAACACAAAGCAGAGATGGGAAATTGAAACCAACTGCGTTGGAGAGGCTTTGATTTTTCCTGTTGCCGTCTCATTCATGAAACTGGCTCTGGGGAGCTGGCCTGCGTCGGACAGCTGAGGTGTTATGATCCAGACGCCAGAAGACCAAACAAGACGAATCCTTTTCCAGATTTCACCTCAGGAAACGGGATCAACAGGGGATTTAGTGTTCTTCAAGGTGGTGGTTATCTGTCTAACAGCGCTCTTTGAAGCTCGGGCTGTCACAGTTACACCTGGTGTCGGGGAGTGGCAGTTGCCTACAAAGGAGGTTTTTTATGTTTTTTTCTTTTTTTTTTTTTGTTTTTTTTTTATTATCCTTTAGCCTATTTACCTGCTTAGTTTTGGCTTTTTTTTTTAAGAAAAACAAGTTAAAAATTTTTTATGTATGTATTTAAGAGCATATATTATGAAATTCTAGTACTAGAAAGCCTAAAAACCTTTTTAATTAAAAATAAGCTAATCAGCATCCTCCTACAGATAAGAAATTCCAGTGCTACAAAGATGTTTATGTTGGTGAGCACAAACACCAACAAGTTGGCTGAATTTACTTCTCTTCATTCAACCAACAGCATCCTCTATTTCTGAGCTAAATGAAGGACGAGTTATCTTTTATATTTTATCTTCCTGTCCAACAACCTTAAGAGAAGCAGGAACTTGAAGTGATTTTTTTAGGGCAAAATGACACGTGAGAAACATAAAAATTATGTAACTGATTATTTGAGGAAACATTTTAGTGAGTTTGTAGTACCCCTGAAAATTGGACAAAATTATTGATTAGTTTTTTTTTTTTTTTAAAAGGAAATCGAGTTAAAATTGTGAAAGTATGTGAAAAAGGAAAATTTCTTCTTCCTCAGAAAATTAAAAGGTGATCAAAAAGGATAATGTTCTTTGCAAGACATTGCTAAATCCACACATACCAAGTGAGAGAGTCAACATTCTAGATTTGCAGGAGCGGCTGAAAAAACCCTACTTTTTTCACATTTTCAGTTCCGTTTGAAATTCTTATGAACTAAAACAGGCAGCTCACCTTTTCACAATCTTAAAATGGTGGATCTCATCACAGATGGACTTCAGGTAGCGCTGCTTTGGGAGACGGGACAGCAGAGTCTTGACGCTGCTGTTAAACTGTTCTTCACTGTCAAACTGGAAATAGAAATATAACTTGACAACCACCTGATCTGAATAATAATAAAGATTGAATGATTGTCAACCAGGTTGGGTGCATGACATACATGTGCATTCATGTGTGTCATGCACCCAACCTGTTGCCTTCAACAGGTTCCACTGGTTCCCACAGGTTCCACTGCGCCATATTGTGACCACTCTTCTCCTCGGCATCATTCATCGCATAAACACACAGACAGAAAAACATACACACCTTTGGATGTCAGGGAACTCCCTAGCAGTGTAACCACTGGAGCACAAAAGCCAGACTGAGGTAGATGTGTCACTAAACAGCTTCAAGGATCCCTTCAGCCCTTCGAGGTGCATCGGAAAGACTGTGTTACCTTCCCCTTCTAACCCTTAGTCTTTTTTTTTTTTTTTTTGTAGAAAAGGAAAGTCTGTATGAGTGACTGGGTCAGGCTTTTGCTTATATGGTCACTGTTTTAGGAGCATTTCCTAACCTTCTCTGTGTTTCTTCACTTTATAATTCCCTTTGTGGAAGGGAAACCGAAACTTTATGAGCAAAAAGTCCAGTAAGGAGTTTGGAATGTGAATATAAACACCTCCTAACAGTGTGTTTTGTTAAATGCAGCACATGTTGGTCACCTATGTTTGCCAAATTAGACTTTTTTTTCCATCTATGGAAACATGCAGGGGAGTTTCCTCGCTTTACTACTCATGGGACATGACTGCAAAGGAAGGAGACGGGATTCCCTTTTCCTGTCTAGGATCCTGGACCTTTACTGGCCGTTCTTTCCTTCCCCACCCTCCCTCAAAGCCCTCACTGGGATCCAAGAATTTTATGAACTGTGCTGTGATGAAGCTACTAGGGAACCCACCTCCAGAGACAGGAAGTTTATCAGCGTTTCCTTCTGCAGGTCCACCTGTGGGATGAAAAACGAGAAGTTTCAAAACAGAGCCTTATCTCACTCTAAGTAAACATTGAACTCCACAGAACACAATGCATTACATATTTAGACCGATACCGTTATTGTGCAAGGAGGCCTAATGGCTTGTTGGATTCATTCTGCTGCATTCCAGACTGACAGGTGGACAATTAGGTTCAAGGTTCCTACATGTTTGACCATATTCTGCATTTTTCCAGAGTCCTCTATCAATTTGGACATGCTCTCAAAGTATAAATATAAAAGTTCAGATCACACTGTAACTACAAAGAATGGCTAAATGCAGAGGTGGGTGAATGGATGGATGGTCAGGCAGAAAATGAAGTTTGGAAGACGATGATGATTTTGGTTTTCACACATCACATTTAGTTTCTGTGTCTGTTCACTTAATCATAATGACTTTATCTGATCTTTTACATCACAAAAAAAGAAATATGAAATTTTGAAATATGAACAATATTGATCTTAGTTTCTGCTACTGAGGAGCCTGTTAATATACAACTACAGAGACTCAGTTGCTCACAGCATCAAACTCATTAAGCCTGTTATGTTTCACTAGCTCCTGTTTAGTGCTGCAGCAGAGAGAGTTTAGATTCAAACAGGGCTCAGGCATGTTTCTGAAATACGCAGCCCCATTACAATTAAGGCAAGCGGGAAGGTTTATCCATGGATATCAAGCCCTAATCTGCAATACGACTGTAAATAAACTCAATATGGCAGCCATTTACACCCAACCCCCCCACGACCGACAAGGTTAGGCAAGCTGCCTTCTCTGCGGTGTGTATTGTTCTGTGGCTACTGGAATGGATTCACAGCCATCTCTCCAACAGCGGGGGATCGAAGCGTGACTATAAAAGGGCGCCACTCTCCATGATGTTTGTTGTTTTAGCCATCAAAAACCCTTTCCCTGTTCTGTGATTTCACACATGAATTGAGCAGATAAGGTGGGAGAGAAAACAACTAAATAAAGGAACAGTGGACTTACTGCAAGGACCTCGATGTCGTTGCTCTTGTTCTGCAAATTGCTCCCCAGATTCTGTAATCTGGTCTGAATCTGAAGAAAGGGAAATAAATATGGCATACATAAGAGAAAAGAAAAAGCAAATAATAGTTCTTCCCATGAAAATAAAATAGCTGGAGAAAATATTTTCACATAGAATCTTTTTCTAAGCAAATTTCCGGGATGGCTTTGAGCTACAGGAAATATTTTCTTAACTAGAATAGCGCTTTCTAACAGAAACAACAAAATAAAAAGCTATGAAGCAGATTTTCATTAGGGAAAAATAGTCACAGCTATGTTTCTCTATAGCTGTGACTATGTTTCTACTTCATAGCTTTACCCGATATGGATGTTTAAAAACTGCATATATTGCAAGTTAAGATAGCTATTAAGAAAACAGCATTTAGTTATCTGGCTTTGGGTGTGTTTATAATCAGTGCATAGTGTTAAAAGTGCATATCTTGTTAGGACCTCGATGTAATCAGAGCAGAAAAAAAAAAAAAAGCACGAGACTTTTAATCCGATATTAAGTGTCCGTGTGAAAAAAATGCACACAAATGATATAGGATCAAAGTGTTTTAGAGATGCAGAGAGAAAATCATCTGGTGGTGGAATTCCAGGATTTTATGCTTGGCAGCTCTTTGGCTATCTGATTTTCAATTGGTGGATCCACCAGATTTCTGATGTTAACAAGCTGACATAGGCCAAATTCCAAATATTGTGCGCTGAACACTGATATTCCACCTACTGATGTCATTTCAAACAAACATATTCTTTCACTTAATTTTAAAAAATTATAACATATAGGCAAGAACTAGTTCATATTGGAGATGTAAAGTTCATTGCAAATAAGTATGAACATGAATGAAATGCATTTTAGTTTTCGTCTGCATAAGGGTTTTACTTTTTTGTTAGATTTGTAGAGATGCAAAAAGACCAACATTCCTAAATGCTGGTCTGCTTTTGGTAGATAACTGCTTTATTCTTCAATAAGAAATCAGGATTGGCTAACATTGTAATTTTGAGGTTTACAAAACTAATGATCAGAAATTGGCCACATAAAGTCTCTGATTGGTGCATCTCTAAAATAGACATTTTATATATGTCTTTCTAAAATGTTAAACATTCAGAAATTGATTTGGTAGATAAAGTGACAGAAGGTGTTGTTTGATATTAATAACCTGAGCCTCATATCGTCTTCTTGCACTTGCGGAAACTTTCTCTGGGCTGATGACGTTGACGTTCATGTTGGTGCTGCTGCCATGTTGCTCCAAAGAGCCTGAAAACAGTTTTCCACATTTACCATGTTATTAGAGGACTGGGCGAGAATTACAACCCAACTGTATGAAAACAGAAAGCGGTTTGTGTTACGGTGCTGTAAGACCGTTGAGGCTTCTCAGTACCGGTGTTGTTAAGCTGTGATCCTTTAGGGTTCTGGAGGCTTATGCTCTCAGTCATTTCTCTGCAGGGGAACAAGAAGAGAATTCATGAGAAGGAAAACTTCATAAATCTTTTTGAGCAATCTGAGCTGCACGTTACACAGATTTCTTTACCTGATGCTTCTCTCGTCAAATATTTTGGTCCGGCATTTCTGAATGATGTGGTCCACCAAGTCCCACTCTGGAATTCTCTTCTCGGACTGCCTGTCTTTCTCAAAGGATTTCACCTGGAAACACAGAATTCTTCTAACATGATGCCATTCAAAAACATTCAGGTATTTAGTACACAGTTACCTTCAACACTAATGCTTTCTGCAGAAAACACACACAAATGGTTTTATTCTCAAATCACAATACACCTTAGATGTCAGCAAGACAAAAAAAAAGATCCAGAACACTTTGTTGATTTACCTTCACATAGTTTCCATCTTTGTCAGAAACAAGTACCATGCATGTAATGCCAGCCAGTCTGCAGTGCTCCAACAGTGTCTCCTGAGACTGAACACACAAAGTGACAAAAAGATACATTTTTACCTGCTTTAAAAGGAACATCTCAGTTTTAAATGTCCAAAATAAAATGTAAAAGAGCTTTCACTGTCAGTACTCAACAACGTTGGATTGTGTGAGTTGTAAACTTCTAAGAACTACACCTCTCAGACAGCTAATAGCTCTCTGAGAGGTACAAGAACTACTACAGAATAAGAGAGCAAGAATCTTGATTCAAGAAAGAAATGCAACATAAATGCAGAATCAAAACCTCATGACGTGAATTCTGCTGTAGCCATTTGCACAGTGTTGTGTCCAAGGCTGGTCAGCCCTATGCAGCAATTTATACAAAACAAGCCCCAAATAAGTACAGAGTGCATACACTGTAAACAGTAAATGGACTTTCTCTTCAGTTGGCTGATATTTCAATATAAATGTTTTTTAGCAGTCTTATGATACATTTCATTTTCTAAGCTATTTGCCTTGTCATGGTGTAACTTTTATGTTTCGCCTTTTCTCACAACCTCTCTCTGACAGCATTATGTCAAAAGTAAGTTATCGCCTGAAGGGCCTTAGCTGACACCAAAGAGGCGGGTTTGCCATATTAGGCAAATAAAGAGTGAAATCATCACCAGAGCATGGATAAAAGCTGTGGATTATTTCTGTTAATATGCAACCACATGAGCGGCATTAACAGGTCTAGCAAGAGGGGATTTATGCCTGAGAAGTCTACAAAAAGGTATTCCTAAAAGCTTTTTTCTGGTTCATGCATAATCAAGAAGAAACACTGTAATTGGCAATAAAATTGTTTTAAGCAAGAGTCAAACTTTCCCAATTGCTTCGTAATACTGACGCACCACTACAAAGGACAATGAGAACATTTAACTGCACTGACGGAAAATTTAGACAACAATAGGTTATACTGAGTACAGGAAGAATAGAGGAAAGATTAAAATACTGGCACCGGGTGGTGGCTGTCAGGTTGTTTGTCAAACAAAGATTGTGACAGAAGCATGGCACCAAAATTCCTGGTCCTTACTACGAACGCCTTCATATTGATGTGAGTGATCTCAGCTTGGCCAAACTTCCAAATTCAGTCAAATTATTGCAAACCAGAACTCAAAGTACTTTCTTAAAAGTGGTTCTGATAAAATACCAGCAGGTTTAGCTAAACAACTCTGTGTCATTTGAGTTTGCTTACTTTCTGACAAATCCCACTATAAACATACAGCTGAGGATAAAAGCTACAGCTTCCTCCAATAAATCAGGTGTTGCCCTCTGTAGGCAGGAAGAGATTATTGCATTTCAGCAAACTAAGTTTAACCAAAAATACAAAAAAAATGTGGGGTTGAGTTTGGGTATACAAAAGGCTTAGTTGGTAATCATTAAATATTTTTCGAGACTGCATGGTAAAATCGCAGCCCTAAACAGAAAGAAGAATAGCATATATTTAAGAGTTTGCTTTAATGGAAATTTCTGTGTTATTACTTGTACTTTCGTTACCAGAGTTCTTCTTGACATGTATTACTTTTCTGTGTCTTTCTCAGCATTTTTGCTTTTATTGGATTGGTGTAGCAGAGAGACGGACAGGATATGGGGAGAAGGATTGCAGGGGTATCATATCCTGCAATGGTCTGGCTGCCTATAAAAATATTTTACGCTCATGTGGTATTTGGCTAAACTGCTGAGCTATTTGGTGGTAAAGTGAAACATATTTCTGATAATAGTATCAAATCATGGACTTGCATTGCTTGATATGGCCATAGTAGGCAAGCACCAACAATACTAAGAACAAAACACCTAAAAAGCTGGTATCATTGTACATTCATGGGAAAAAAGAAAGCTTGCATATTTTGTATGCATCAAGACTTTTTAGACTGTTCTTTTTTTCTCACAACCCTTTCGATTTAGTTTCATCAGTAATCGAATGATTAGAATAGTAGGTGTTATTAAAATAATTTTAGAATCTCATAAAGGCCATTCAATCTATACAAAAAAAACTCGAGAATCTACAGAAGGAAATATTTTTTTAGTGGGACTACATTCAGAAACATGCTGGCAGTGTCGCAGCGTGGGCCTGCTGGGATGGAAAGTTTGCAATCGCATTTTTGTTTGATACAAATTTAATAAAATTTTATTGCTTATTTGTTATATTTTTCATACACAATAAAGTCAGCCTGCTGACCTGTAACACATCGTAGGCAAAGTCTGCAGAAACGCCTGAGCTCCACAGCTTCTGGACAACACTAATGGCTTTGGACATTGAGGAATGTCCCACTGGGACCACCAGGACATCGCAGGAACTCACTACCGGCTAAAACAAAGAACAAATATAATGAATTACTAATTACAGCAAAAACAAAAAAAATATTGTAAAGACAAATATTAGAAATGCTTATTGTTAGGAGTTAAAATAAAACATAAATTAATATGTTTCCCTTTTTAAATGTAAAATAAAGATAAATTGCTGTGCTCCCTTAAATAACTCGTGGGAGTGACGATGTGGTATGATCATAGTTATTAACGCGTTTCTAAAAGTGGCACTATGGCGGCCGACGGCTGCAAAAAGGTGTCATTAAATATGAAACTCTGCCTGCTGCTCCTCCATTACAATAATTAGAAATGTCAGATTTCTGTGTTTTTATGTGTGTCTGTCTCTCTCACTGGCTCCTCCATATTGGCCATGGCAGCACAGACTTTGTCCAGAGCAATGCTGGCCCCCACTGCATTGGGGACCGGCACAGTGGAAGCTGGTCCTCGGAATTCCGCAATCTAGACAAAAACATAAAAAAAAGACAAAATACATGGGACATATCAACAACACTTACTAATGTTGTGTCATGATTTTGGATTTGAAATGTTGGTGGTTGACTCTAAAACCTACCAGGTGATCATAGCGTCCTCCAGCAGCTATGATGTCAGGTGCAGTTCGCTTTCGTTTCTTGATAAACGCCACAAACTGGAAGATGACTCCAGAATGATGCTGCACCTTGTACACCAAACCTAAGTTCACAACAACCTATAAAACAGAAAAAACTATATTAAAAAAATAAGAAAACATAGAGAGCTAAAGATTTTTTTTTGCTGCATTAAAACTCAAAATTACCCTTAGTTTAACACCCAGTCTTTTCAGGAGGACAGTGAGCTCCTCCAGGTCCTTGAGGCCCTGCTTGACCAGCTGAGTGACAGCTGTCTTCTGTTTGGTGAGCAATGTCAGCAGCGGTGCCAGTTCTTGCAGACTGCCCTTCTGCTCTATGTACTTGTACAGTGTTTGCAGCTGAAAACATAACACAAGGAGAGTTTTGGCTTGTTCACGCTTGATATGCAAAAATCTCCCTTCAAAGCTGAACATATTTGAAGGCAGCACATGTACACTTACAGTGTTGGTTGAGAGGGAAAAGTTGCAGAACTTTGCCTCAACCTCACCTCTGGTCAGCTTTTCATTCTGCAGCAAATGTGTAATAAAGTTACTGTTACATTAATTACAGAAAAAAAAAACACATTTTAATTTAAATATTTTGCATCTTAGCACCAATAAATCTAACTATCTGAAATTAAGTCAATATGTCATACGATAAACATACATGTCATTATTTGTGTAACAAAATAGAAGTTAGAGAATTAAAAACAGTTTTTGTGTACAAATTGCTTTATTTAACTGGGGTTTGTAGCTATTTGTTAATGCCCAGCTTCTTTAACGCCATACATCTCAGTCTTAATGGACTGAGATATTCATTATGCAATTTTTTTTTAACAAGGTCACACTTGTTCTGGTTTTTATACTTTTTTATGATTTATTTATTTCAATTTCATTTCAGCAAGGACATGACACGTTGCATTTTTATCACATAAATAATCACAGCTTAAAACTGAATATTTAGTTTGGCTTAAAACATACTAAACAGACAATTCAGCTCTCTAGTTACTTTCCACCATGATTGTTTCATACGTGTAATATAAGCTGGACAAACCTTAGCATCACAGAGTATGCTGGATGCCTGGCTCAGTTTGTCCTCTGGGACACCACTGTGGAGTAGGATGGCCTTCAGTAAGCTGGTGTGGTTCAAGTAGATGTTATAGTTCCTCTCCTGCAAACACAAACACACCTTTAACCCTCTCAGCTGCAATTACAGTGCATCTTCACACAATGAGCACCTCAGTGAATAATAACTGTTGTGTCCAGCAGCAAACATTCTTTAAAGCTTTCACACAAAGACCGGGACAGTGCAGAGGATCAGAAACAGGATGCATGAGGGATGTAATAGAGGCTAGACACAAGGCTGTCTGAGTTTATAAGGTGTGGAAAAAGAGCCGCGGCTGGAGATTGACACGGCGCTGCAATGGATGCAGACAGGAAATGGACTGTACTGGCAGGGAGGGAAGGAAGCGGACAAAGTTACGCATAGTAGATTTACTACATAAACAATAAATACAATGTTAATCAGTCATGCTTTCACACATTTCAGTATGTTAGGAATGTGAATGGGAAGTGAGGAGGAAAAAACAAGAGTTGAAGCAGAGTTGATGGCATTTTTGTAAGAGGACATACAAGAATGACAGAATGACGCATAACTAATGTTATGCGGCATAACTAATGAACTAAATGTTCAATCTGAAAACAACAAACCGGAGGAGGAAACAAGATGAAAAAATACAAGCAGCACATGTGAAAATAACCTGAAGAGCAGGAAACTCCTGGACTATTTCAGAGATGGTGTAAATGGTCTCGGCGTCCGGGAGCAGGCTGTTGGTGACGGGAGTGATGATGTCAAACCTGCACTCCAGAAGCTCCCTCGGGTGTGCACGATCCAGCTTTCTGGGTCGGAACACACGTTCAATGCAGTACCTGGACAGAAATGAACACTCAGTGACTTTGCTTATACTCAGGATGAGAATTCAGTCTTTAAAAGCTACACTTTTATTAGGTTTTGAGTAAAATTAACAATAACTTCAATGACCAACACACTTCACCTTTTAACTTATACAGTCAAACATACAAATGCACCAATTAGGCTTTTTCAGGTCAATAAACATTTCAGATTTTTATTTCATAAAAAAACAGAAAATATGTTGTGCAGGCTCTTTGATAGAATTTTGAGAATCCAAACAAAAGTGAGTGACTAACAAGATTATGCAACATTGCATATGTAAACTAACACAGAACTAAACTTAGAGATGCACTTATAGACTGAAAATGAGTTCTTAGTTTTGATGAATATATTGATCCAGAAAAAAAACATCTGAATCTTCAGTGTTCCATCACTTATCAGACCTGTGCAAAGGAAAACAGGATGTTTTCTTTAATGCACAGGTCTTAACACAAAATATGTTTTGGTTTATGGTGTTTCATTGTGTGGACAAACGTGATCTCACAGATTTCTGTGCAATGATCCCTAATTGTCCCACCTCAACCTGTTGTGCACATATCTGATGACATCTAGTTGTGAGATAAAATGATCAGGGTTTTTTTTTTTTTTTAATAAATAAAAACAAACAAACTATATATATATATCTTTGAATATCAAGACATGTTTAGCTTTAAAATAATTACCGACTTTACCTCTTCAGTTGTGTTATATTGTTACGGGCAGCAAATCGGGCAAACGCCATCTAAAGTGGAAAAGCAAGGGTTGAGACACTTTGTGCAGTAATAATAACATTAAGTCAGAGAATACGTAGATGTAATCAATCACAGTGTGGACACAACATTTGGTCCTCAGGGTTTCCTGAAGCAGCTGCTGATCGCTCCCTCCAACTGTGTGCATTTGCATTTGAACCACACATTCATGAGTGTGTGTGGTATGTTTGTAGAACTCACACGAAGGTCATGGGGCAGTGTGACCAGCATTCCACTGTGGTCCATAAAGCAGGCCAGCTCGCTGCTATCACACAACTTTCTGTTTCTGGGGAGGAGCATTGGCGTGTGAAGACGTACTGCACCTGAGGACACATTGCATCTATAAGATAAAACTCAAAGACAACATACAAGCAGATACAAAGAGCACAGCTTGAGGATGGAAAGCAACACAAACACATGCACAGAATCTGTGCTGCCTGACAGTGAACCTATTGTTTAGCTGCCTCACACTGAACCAGATGTTGGGGTCTTCAAAACAGACCAACAGCAGGTCAAGGGGTGCAAGCAGTTCGGGATGATGAGTAAACACCGATTCATGTTTACATGCACGCATGTGTGCTTACCGTGCTTCTTAAAGATTCTGGTGATGCTTTCATACACATGTTGCTGCAATTTGGAGCTGCTGAAGTTGAAGTTGCCCTGAAGGGAGAGCAAACAAACTACCTCTGTTAGAGGGGTCATTACGACATGTACAAAAGTTTCTGTGTGCCTGTTAGACAAGGTAGGGAGAAAAAAATGGGAGAACAGTGAAAGTAATGAGTCTGCAGTGACATCTTCAGGTACAGAGGGGGAAATGAACTGGAGGGAAAAAGATTTGCTCTAGCTTTTATATTTCTGAGGTTTCTGCTCGAATTTAAAATTCATTAACTTAAGTAAAAATGACCCTTCTATAAATTTAAAAGATAACAAATAACTAGCTTTTAGGTTATTTAAGAAATATTTACTTCTTCAAATATAATTTACTTACACAAAAAGGTTTTGAAATAAATAAACACAAAGTTCTTTGAGACTGTGGCTTTCCTATGAATGCCACAGATGGCAGGCATCAAAATGAGGTAATTCTCTGTACTTTGTCAGAATATTTCATCTTGTTAGCATAGTGATGGTCTAGTGACCTATTTTAAGAAAAAGCTCCACTGGAGCATATCTGCAACACTTTAGAGGACTTCGACTATCATTTGTTAAAACTGAATATTGCATCAGATTTACAAAGGAAATAATGAATTTGCACAAAACACTGATTATCATATGATCCTGATGAGCATTTAGGGCACAGGTGTCAAACTCCAGTCCTCAAGAGACACTGCCCTGCAACTTTTAGATGTGCCTCTGCTGCACGAGAACTAATTATTCTGAGTAAAATCATTAGTGTCTTATCTACACAAGAAGGAGGTAATTAAGCCATTTCATTCCAGTGTTTTGTACCTTTGGCACATCTATAAACTGTAGGGCAGTGGCCCTTGAGGACTGGAGTTTGACACCCCTGAATTAGGGAGATTTTAATATGACAAAGGGCCATTTGGAGTTTAATTAATTATTCAGTGATATATTCCAAGTTTTATGAATTTGTAAGTTAGGTGATAAATCTCATATTTAGCCAGCTGGACAGAGTCTTATGACAACAGATGCTCACACCATCATAAATTAGGTTTCCCAAAATGCTAAAGGATACAGAGTGCATGAAGCACAAATGAAAACACTACCTTGTGCATGTCCATGTCATAAGCATAATCCATGACTGGTGTGGTGTTTTGGGAAAACAGCTGCCCCACCATGGTGCGGTAAGCCTTGCCGTTGACATTAGCCATGGTGTGCTGCAACACCTCATGAAGCTCTGACTCCTCCATCTGGGGCGGCGGCAGCAGTTCGCTCTTCAGTAACTCCTGGGCGGTGGGCCGAAGAGCCGGGTCATGCTTCAGCAGCCACTCTATTACCTTCCTCTAACAATGGAGAATGGCACCATACTGTTAGAGAGCAGCTTCAAAGTGTGGAGGACAGAGAATTTTATCACATTTTGTGGTTCAGTTTCTACCAGTGTTCCTTGTTCATGTTCAGGAAAGTCTTCTGGGAAGGAAATTGACTCCTGCAATGTTTAAAGAGATAGAAATGAATTAGAAGTCAGGTTTAGATGAAAGCATTTAGCTCAAATTGTTTCTCATGACGTACCATCCGTAGCTGGCTGAGGACGGAGATCCGCTCTGCACCAGTCACAAATGGCCTGTAGGA
Organism: Girardinus metallicus; assembly: GCA_903067095.1. Taxonomy (NCBI): domain Eukaryota; kingdom Metazoa; phylum Chordata; class Actinopteri; order Cyprinodontiformes; family Poeciliidae; genus Girardinus; species Girardinus metallicus. The sequence goes on from CAEGAE010050161.1 coordinate 14,759, forward strand.
CATCTCAAAGAGAATGATGCCCAGACTAAACAGATCAACTTTCTGTGGAAAAATAATATTGAAGTCAACATTAAGATGTAAGAAACAAAATATGACTGAATTACAGAAAAATGAATTTGAGTGTCTTACCTGGTTATATGTGGCCTTGGTGTTTCCTTGGACCTCTGGACTGACATAAAGGGCTGTTCCAACCATTCCTGTCATGTTACCTAAAGGCAGTAATGCAAAACCAAATGCTTGTATCAGGGATGGGAATCAACTTCCATAGTTATCAGAACTAAAGAGTTATTTAGTGTGTCAAAACTCCACCTGAAGGGTCTGGTTTGGGCATCACAGCTGAGCCGTTGTCTTCCAGTTCAAATTTACCTGCTGCCTGTTTGAAAAAAAATGTAAAGCTCAAACCATGACTAATTTTACACACTTTCAGTTAGGCAGTCTTCACAACATACCACATTAGCAGGATGATCTGTTGCCAGACCAAAGTCTCCGATTTTTACATGGTCCTGGGAATCCAGGAAGATATTCACAGGCTTCAAGTCCCGATGAATCATGCCCTAAAAGAGATCAAAAATTGTAAATGGCTGAAAATATTGATTTAATATTTACATTACAGTGTATTTAGATTCCAAACCTGCTCATGGATGTAAGCAAGCCCATCCAGGATCTCCCTGAACAGCCTCCATAACCGATTCCTGTCCAGGTATAGGCTTTGATCTATTGTGTCTCTTAAAGTGCTTTTTTCACAGTATTCCATCTGTCAGGGTCACAGGAAAATCATAAACCAATCAATATTTATTCATAATGCACTTAATACTAAAATCGCAACACAAGGTGCTTTACATCAGATTATCATCAGAACTGAAAAGCCGAAGAAACACAACTGATGACAATTATGAGGATGAAGACATAAAAATTCAAGCAGCAAAGTGTCTGAAACTGAAAAATGAATGACAAAAATAAAACCGCAAAAAATAAAAAAGGAATAAAAAAGCAAACGTTAAAGAACAATCTTAACATTCAACCTTAGTAAGATTATTATTTTTATTACATAAACGTAACAATTTCAAATAAACTTTAATCAAGCTAAAATTATATTAACACCAAAGATATGGTTATAATTTAAGAATAAATAGAGGATTTTTATGTTTAAAACAAGCTTGTTTTGATTTTTTTAAAGACAAAATATTCACAACAAAAGATTTCAGCAGGAAAAGTCGACCAGAAAAGAGCCGCTTACCTGTATGTACAAGTAATGCGCTATAGAAAGATGCCGATCAGAATCTGAGCTATCAGTTGTGCCAGTTGTTGTTGGCCTTTTCCGTGGCTCCATCTGTAAATATATACACAATATGTTTACAGTTCCAGCCTGAAATTACCAATGCAAAAACAGCATACAATTTACCTGGGCTTATTAGTTCAAAAATCTTGCACTGAGAATATGGCTGTGTTTAACTCCCAGCTGCCTACAGTGCATCAATAAGTGTGCATTTTAGAGTGTGTTTGGGTGAATGTCAAGTGTAAAAGCCTTAAAGATGGTCTATATGAATAGAAAAGTGTTACATAAGTTTATGTAATTTACCATTTATTTTAATTGGGACCACATAGTTCTATTTTGTATAGGCTGACATCTTGAACATAGGAGCAGACATCATGTCCATGGGCGGTCCACCCACTGATGAAGCAGTTTCTGAGAGGTGTGCGCAGAAGCAGACCTGTGTCACGCCCACTTGCTCCTCCATGAGATTTGACCCTGGTCCTGCACGCTCTGGTTGAAGCTCCATTCGAGCCATTTAGGTCAGGCTCCTCTTAAATTCCTGTCTTTTAAAACTGCTCTGCTGTTGGCCCTTACGTCTGCAAAGAGAGTGAGCAATTTATCTGCACTCTCTGTTGCTCCCTCTTGTCTCAGAATACGAGCCGACGGCAGCTCAGTTGTACTGCGTCCCAATCCTGCTTTTACTCCTAAAAGCATCACAAGCTTGTTCAGATCAAGAGAGATATCTTTGGAGGGTTTCTACCCTCCTCCTCATAACCATCAGGAAGAAGCTGCATCTCATCTTCTCTGCCCCGTGTGCATGTTCTCGTTATGTGGCGCGCACGTCTGCACTGTGTCGCTCTCAGCGTCTGTTCCTGCATTACAGAGATAACTCAGTGGGGTGTCCTCTGTCCGCCCAGCGTCTTTCTCACTGGTTGTGTGAGGCCATATCACAGGCTTACACTTATTCTGGACTGGATCCTCCAGAGAATCTGAGAGCTCACTCTACCAGAGGGATTTCATCCTCCACAGATCTGCGTGGAGGAATGTCTGTGGGGGACATTTGCACGGCAGCTTCCTGGTCATCTCCGTGCTCATTTATTCGGTTTTACCTGTGTGACGTTTCCACGTTCTCTATGACCCATTCTGTTCTCAGAGTTCTAACAGAATAATTATTTTTGTTACGTGTTATTTTTTTCCTGGAGAGTTCTACGTTTATTTACAAAGCAAAGCCCTTTAAGTTGTGGGCCTCACTGGTTCCTGAACAGCTGAAGAAAAATGCTGTTAGGGAGCTGTTTGTCCGGTCTGACCGTTATTTATACAGACCGGGGAGGATCCCGGTCTGTATAAGAGGGGCCCACCCAGTAGGTGAGCGTAGAATAAGCTTTTTTCAGTGCTGCGCTGCGCAGGGTTTATCCTTGCGCGCGAGGGATAATCCCACTAGCGATAGCCTTAAAGCGTTGCGCCTATACTCATAGAATCTCGGGTTACAATACGTAACCAACGTTTCACATTGTTCCAAAAAAAGCAGCTGATATGCCGTTCTGAAAGTTTACAACTACTGCTTATTGTTAACTCTCAACTCGCGTTGGGCTTTTACATAATTATCACAATATCTCAATCATCAACTACCCACAATTACATTAAAGTATTAAATAAACTACACCAATACGGTAATAAAGATAAATAAATAAACATGTAGAAAATGTTCAGACTTGTGATATGTCATCTGTGCTGTCATCCCCATTGTCGAAGATGATGTCACTCCTCGAATCGCTGTCTGACGGTCTGAATAGAAACAAACAAAAAAAACAGACAGGAAACATTTGAAATGAGTAAAAATTTTGTCCAAAAAAATTCAAAGCAAATTAAAAAAAAAAAAAAAACTTACAAAAACGATGCACCAAATACATCATCCTCATAATCGTCTTCGTCTTCATCACTCGACTGGTGCCCACTGCACTTGGCACTGGAGGACCACTCCACAGAGCTCGACACGGCCGGAGGCGGGGCAAGGTCCTCCACATTGTCAGGCAGGCCGAGCTCATTGAGGCGCCGCGGCGGGTCGCATGCCTGGGGATGTTTGTCGGGTGTGCTCTGAGGCTCCGAGCTATCGCTGTTGCTCAGCACTCCCACAGAGGGAAACTCGTGTCGCTCAATCCAGGCGTTGTAATAACGAACAATGTTCTCATGGTTCAGGCGGGAAAGTAGAGTCACCTCCCCTTTGATGCGCCTGAACTGCTTACTGGCTGGATTGACCTGGATTCGCTTCACAGCATAGTAACAACCATCCAGCTTGTTTTGCACCTGGGCATAAAAACAGTTTAAACAGAACAAAATGGAGTTTTAATTGTGGTGATGAAGATCTCTTAATTTCAATTTAGGGAAAAAAAGGTGTTTACCTTAATTACAGCTCCAAAGGCCCCTTTTCCCAGAAGCTGTAGCTCCTCAAACTCATCAAAGTAGCGAGAAAACTGCCTCTGCATCCCTGAACTGAACGGAGCATCAAAAATGTGATTGCGGGGAACAACAGTTGACCCAAAGTCCACTGCCAGATCTGGAGAAGAAATATTTTTATGTTAAATCTTTACTTGCAAATGTTAAATGGTCCACAATCACCAAAAGTGCTTTGAAAATGTCTTAGTAAAAAACTACTTTATATTTACTTCTTCAAAAAACAACCTAAATCTGAACTGTTACAACCTAAAAGAATCAAATGTTATTAGAAAGGAGCTCACAATAACACAGTCATAAAACTAAATTTGGTCAATTTCATATTCTGTGGTCATGATTCATATCACATGACCATTGGCGATCTGGAAATTAGACAAAATTTGTGAAATTGGTGATAAGAGAGTATTACTCTTTTTCCAAAGCCCAAACCAGTCTATCAGTCCAAAATCAGACATACAGAGCAGAAAACATTCCACACTAAAGTGGATCAACTCTCAGTGAACCATGCCTATGTAGAATGTTTTGATAAAAATGTACTTAATCTAGCAATATCAATGTAAAGTTTATTTATATAGCACTTTTAAAAACAGGTTAAAACTGCACCAAAGTGCTGTACAAAGACAATAACAATAGAATAAATTGATATCACAACTGAAAAGTCAATTTTGCTTAATTTAATGTTCTCCAGTTTGGAGAAATTTTGCCAAACTCACCTTCTGGACTGTTGTCCTGGTACTGAGGAAGGGTTTTAGGTGAAGGGAGCTTGAGGAAAGAGTGGTCCAAAAGCTGCTGAGTTGTCCAGCGGTCAGCATCATTCAGACAGATGCATCTAAAGCCAAAAAAAAAACAGTGGCTGTCAGGTATCATAATAAAAAATTATTCACACACTACTAAATCTGCTTTAATTTTTAAAAAATAAACTACAATGTGAAAATATAGGGCTGAAATGATTCCTTGAATGATTCGAGTGCCTCGATTATTAAAAATTCCTCGAGGAAAATTTACCTGCCTCGAAGTTTCGTTAATTTATGTTTTATTATTTAGCACACTGTGCTCCGGCGGGTTATTACTTGCGTTGCGCAACGTTCTCACTTCCGCCTGAGCTGTTGACGAAAGCTAAGTGTTCGCAGCATAACGTCCAGTTTTCAAGTTCGGTCTGGGAAGATTTTATTGATTCATGATAATGTTGTTTTTCGGGGGACCAATAAACATCCTTAAAATGACTGGCGCGATGCCTGGAGTACGGCAGCCTTTTCCCTCCCAGAGTTCCTACCTGGTGGCCGGTTCAGAGCGAACGGCGGGGACGAGCGCTGAAGGTGTATTTACACAGGTGAGCGGATTGAATGAACACTGCGGGCGGTTGCGCATTATTTGATTAACGTAAGTGTAGATTTACGGACAAACCGGAAACTGTATTTCATATTATTCCGGTCTCAACAAATGGGTGGCAGAGCTCATCATGGCGGCAGGTAGCTGGTAGATGAGTTTCTGTGTGTGACGAACAAAGGTGTCAAATCCAGTCGCTAACATGAACACAAAAGCTATAAATGGCTGGGCAAAGTGAGAGTTCATCTATTAAATTGACTGAAGATGAATGTATAAACCAAAAGCCGTAGATAGACATTTCTTCACTAGCGTATTTGTGAGCCTGCCTGCCTCTTTATTATTAAATTGAATACAACTTCAGATTCTAGTATAAATTTTCTTCAGGTTAAATTGGAAAGTGAGCTATTATAGCTATTATTGTTACGAGTTAATTTTCTAAACTAGAGAAGTTATTGTTTGGGAAGCTCAAATGTGAAAAATTGGACTGATGTTGATATGCGATAGTAACACTGCTGTTATGTTAGATTTACCAATGTTTTGTTTGATCTTTTTTTTTTTATCCAATTACTCGATTAATTGTAAGAATAATTGATAGATTACTTGATTTCTAAAATATTTGTTTACAACAGCCCTATGGAAATGTATTAAATGTTTATATTTATCTTGCTACTACCACTATTACAATAAAGAAAATAATAATTCCATTATCTGGGGAGATAAATTGCTTATTGTTTAATTGATAGCCTTTTATCTCCCAGATAACACGATTTTTGAAAATATTTTCTTTCTTAAAACCTAATAAAACATCCAGGTGGTGAGTTTTTGGGAAATGCAATGTATTAATAATTAATATCCTGAAACTCTTATGAAACAAACTCAAAAGAAAAAAACGCACAAATACCAAGAAGATCTGTCATAAAATACTAGTGCAAGAAAGTGATGAAGTGCTAATTCATACATACTTCTGGAGGAAATCCTGAAAATCAGCAGGCAGGCTGCTTGGTACAGTAACTGGATACTCCTTCACTTCTTTACCCTGACTCAGAGCCAGCAGCATCAGCCCCAGGTTCCACACATCCCCCTTCTTCCCGGTTTTTGTTGGCAATGCTGTATCCTCAGAAAAACGGACCCGGGCTTGTTCAAAAATGTCTTCTTTACAGATATCAGCAAACCTTTTTGATAAGCTGTAGTCTGTCAGTCTTATGTTCCCCTCAGAGCCTACCAGCACGCTGGAGGCGCCCAGTTGTTTGTGGACCACAGAGTTGGAATGAAGGTAGTTGAAAGCGGCCAGTAGCTGAGCCGTGTAATGGCAGAGTTTATCCAGAGGAACTGGGGTCCCGCTAGTCAGGCTTTGGTTTAGGTTGATCCCAGGCACATGCTCCACCAGCAGGTTCACTACAATGCATTCCTCCTTTTCAGTGGAGCACAGTGCCGTATAATGCACTAAGTTTGGATGATCTAGTCGCAGGAGGGAGTTGAACTCATTCTCTGCAGCATGAATCTGCAAGAAATTTAACAAAAAGGATTTCTGGTTAAACGTTTTAAGCTAACCCAAGTTGGACATGCAGTCTGAGGCTATTTTCAGGGTTCCTAGACATTTTCATGAGAGCATTCCATACTAATTCAAGTATCCAGAGAAGAAAAAAGGAGAAAATTTATTGGCATGATAGTGAAAGGATGCAAGAAGGTAAGAAAAGACAAGAACAAGGAAAGGAAGAAAAAAAAATGAAAAAGATGAAAGGGAATAAATAAAGGACAAGAAAAGATGGACACAATACGGAGTAAAGAAAGTAAGGACAGTAGGTAGGAAGGAACAAAAGAAGGACACACAGAAAGGACTCAAAGAAGGGATAAAAGTAAAGAATGGGGCCTGAAGTGATAGGAAAGGAAGGAAGAATGAAGAACACAAATAAAAAAAAAAGTAATGAAACAACATTTAAACAATTAGAATGGGGAATAACATCTTAGAATATGTATTTTCCAGACAGCACAGGAATACTGTGATCTGCAAAGACTCTGGCTAGTACAACATTTTTGACACTGGGGCATCCTGAACATCAACCAGTGAGCGAGTTCAATGGTATACGATCATAACACTAATCTATCTAAACCAAGTAACACTGATGACATGTAAAAGAGCTGATTTTACAAACAAATACTGTATGTCACACTGATTTTATAAACTCAAATGTGTTTGACTCAGGACTCTGTATCAGCAAATGTCTAGAATCTAGGACCAAATGTCTTGATCAGGACATCCATACAAATTATTTTGATTATTTTCACCTTTCAAGATAAAAATTGCAAAGTACTTAAACAGGAAATTAAAACACAACACACCAAGCACAGAACAGCTGCCAGTCTACTTGCCTGCTTTTTACAGCCCTCAAGTTTTCCTTTCTCCTGGCTGGTGAAAAATTTGCCCATCTTCTTGCTCCAGCACAGCGACCACTCATAGATGACAGAAAATTCTCCAGAGTTTGCTTCAAAACCACAGTAGACACTCCGTCCAAGTCGCTCGCTCTCACCTGTCAGAAACAAACAAACATGACTAACAGGCAATATTTACAAAATAGGAGAAAGGACTTGTACCAAGTCTGCCAGGTCTCACCTAACATTTTCCCTTTGTGGACAGCAAGTTCTCCAAAAACGCTGCTGCTGAAGTGAAGCAGCTCCTGTGTGCGGTGGTTGTCTTCATTCACTGTGTCGCGTCTAGAAACAAACATAATTCAGGCATTACTGTAGTAATGTTGAGGATATGGCAGTGTTTGTGAGGGTGGTATACCTGTGGCGTGTATTAGAGGTAGTGCGACGACGGTTAATAACAGCTTTCTTGGCTTCATTCAGTTCAGTAGTTAGTCCACTGGGGCTGGGTGGATTCCCCAACACAGACGAAGTTTGCTCCATGCTCTCAAGTCGCTCCTGTAAATTAAAAAATAAATAAATAAATAAACAATTTTTTAAGAGAATATCTCACCTATTTGCTTTCATGTTTTTTGTAGACTATCACAAGTATAGTAAGCTGACATTAACACACATACTATGCATTGCTTGATAAAATCAATTAATAGTGCTCCTTTACTCTACATCATGAAGTGAAGCAGGTTTTTAAGTATGTGAAAGCTTCTGTTCTTGTATGTTTTATAAGATTTTGTGATGCAAGATCTTCATGTTTTACTGTGTTTCTATGACAATAACTTATAAATACCTGTTTGGCCATTTCTTTTCTTTTCTTTTCCTCTCGCTTCTCCTCTTCTCTCTTTTGGATTACAGCCATGATCTCTTTTTTCTACAAAGATAAATATGAAACACTCAATATAATGGATATGAAATACTATAAATGAAGTGCAATATCTTAAATATGCAACCAAAGTAAAGAATGTCTCCTCACCGTTTCCTCTTCCTGCTTGCGCTGCTGGTCCATCCTCTGTTTCTCCTCCAGGGCCCTTTTCTCCTCCTGCCTCCTCTGGTTCTTCAGCATCTCTTCATGAAAGGACCGTGGAGGGGGCTTGTTGTGCTCACTCAGGAAGCCTTGGATGTAGTCTGCTAGCTCGTAAATCATCACCTGGTAGAGTGAGACAAATTAATGACCAGAAATTAGCGTACCATATCTAACTGTGTGGTTTATCCTCACCTCCCCGCATCGTGCCGCTGCCAGCTTGGTTAGTTCACTCTGGAGGTTCTGGAGGTTCTCATTTGAAAGACCTTTGGCATTCTTCAGCTCCAGCTCTGGAGGCCTGTTGGTGTCCCATGATATTTTTATCGTTTAATGATGCAACCTCTACAATGGATCTTTGTAATTCTTTGAGGCTAATCACAAGCAGGCCCATGTGAAGCTCACTGTTCCCTAAGATATCTCTGTTTCTGTTCTCATTCTGCCCGATCATGCAAGTCCATGAGGATAAAATCTAGATAACTTGCTTTAATACTAGAGGTGGATTAAAATGTCCAGTTAAAAATGAAAAATCTTCTCTGAAGTTTTTGCTAATATGTGTAAAGATAAAGATTGTTTGCAATAATTGTACTTTTATTAACTGGTTTTATTTTAGCCTAACAATATCTGAACTTTCATCATTAAAAGCAGTAGAACTGCTTCTGTTACTGTCATGTCCCACACTGAGGGTTTTCACAAAGGTCCCATTTCAAAATGCCACACTTATTCACACTCAGAATTGCACATTTTTAGGTAGTTTTCCCAAAACTGATTAACATCTTGTAGTAAAAGGTTGAAAAGCAGCTCAGGTCTGTACTCACGCGTCCGGGTACGTAGGAGGGCATTTCACCAGCAGGTCCACGGTCACGTAACACTCCTGCCCATTATTCAGCCCATTGGGCCGCAGGCAGAGGTGCATCTCTGGAGGCCTTTTAACCTGAAAATCAAGTCAAATTTGATTTACAGTTGAAATTAGGCATTATACTGTTGGCTACTAATCATAAAAGAAGTTTAATCATTGTGAGCTACAATTAATGCAGGTATCCGAGTTACCTTCCAAGGATCCCGGTTTCGCAAATCCTCGAAATCATCTCCAAAGATGGAAGCAAGTGCTTCTAGTTCATGTTCCTGCTGTACTGCGTAGTCTTCTGTCCCATCTGTAGGAGTGTGCTGACTACTCATTCTTCTGCCTCTACAACTACATGGCAGTCCCCCGAGTCCTCTCTCACTTCCAGGTGTCAGAAAGAGGAAGCACTGCCGCTACCGAGATGCCCTCCGCAAGCCCTCCAGCTCTACGATGCCCTGTAAGCTCAAACTTTAGAGCTTAACACGCACAAAGTATTAAAATTAAGTTGCGTTACTCTGTAATCTGCAATTTAAAACCATCCACGAGCGACCATAACAACGTTGCAGCTCGCGCATGCCTGTTGCGAGTTGTGTGTCGCATGTGAAACGTCACCACGTGGCGTTTCCAAAAATGGTCTCTAGAGGGCGGTGATGACTTGGTTCTGAGAGTTTTTCCATTGAGTCAATTTATATTGACTCAATGGAAAAATAAATTGCATTTCATATGCATGAAATAAAACTAACTTAATGTAATTTCACTAAATAATTATTAGGACACATCAAAACCAGATAGCTTCATTTAGATCTTCAACAAATTGGTGGGAAAAATGTAAAACCACAAAATAGATAAAACATATGTTTGTTTAAATTCTTTTATCCAAGTCATTCAGTTCAATTCAGTTAAGTTCATTGAGGTTTATGAATGTAGAACCAATTCACAACACGTTATCTCCGGATACTTTTTATATAAAAACAATATAAAATCAATTGATCCTAATTATTAATCAATACAGTCAAGTTAACATTATTTTTCAGACTTCAGGTTAAAAAATGTTTTCTGTCTTAGAAAACCTACAGATTGCTTCAAGTCAATGACTTAAAACATTCACCCCTGGACGACTATGTAGTGACACTAGACAATCACTCACACTGTAACTTTGCAGTAGTCCCTCATACTAAGCATGCATGTAAACACAGTGGAAAAGAAAATTCCCAGTAACAGGAAGAAACCTTCAGCAGAACCTGGCTCAGTGGGAGCGGCCATCTGCCGCGACAAACTGGGTGTGAACAGGCACACAGGCACACAAAAACAAGAAACAGAAGCACTGATAAAAGAGTGCACTTTCTATGCTATAATATGCTATGCTGTGCAATCCCAGTGATTAAATAGAGTAGCTTTCTATAAACGACAAAAGTTACCTTTTTTTTTAACATTTTCTAGCAAGTTAACTTCTTCATATTTACAAAGTGCAATAATGTGAAGATTATAATTTTTGTAGCAGTTACACATTATAATTAATTCAAGAACTCATTGTTCTCTGCTGGAAACTCTCTTAAATAGGCTCTTTTTTAGAAACTACTGTGTATTGATACCAGTTTCCCAATGCTACATAATAAGATCAGCTCATTTTAATGCAATTGAATTTTTGAAGTGTGCATATGTGAGATTTGCAGCTGTTACATTATAACTGCACCATCTCTTTTTAAATCTTTATTTAAGTTATTTTTTCTGTGTGCAGTGGTAGCATTAGTAACTTTTTTGTGTCAGTGTACTAAGAATGTTTGTTTTTTTCTACATAGAGAAACTCAGCATAAAACAGGGTAAAATGTATCTTTAAATCTATTTTAAATAGAAAGTTAGCCTGCTAAACATTATACATTGTTATGATAGGATTATTAAACTCACATGCCTTTGCAGAAATATTTTTGAGGTATTCTTGTTTATTTTTTTATTATTTATTATTCCAAACCTTTGTAGTTCAAGTCAGTAAATCCTTCCACAGACAAGTGAAATTTACCACAAGTTATTTGCTATCCTATTGCTAATGCATCAAACCAGACAACTTAAGCTGTCTGTAAAAAATGCAGCATCCTGCTCCTAACTGTAGACAAGAAGTTAAAAATAGTGTTGTATGGTGAGTAGTGTGGCACAAAGGAATGCTCTTTCATTCCTTTAGTTGTGATACAACTTAACATTTTATATGCTATGCTTTCTTTCACAGGTCTGAAAATGTGTAACAATTATAAATTGCTATATTTTACAACATTTGCCTGTGGAATAATGGTATTCTCACTAAGAACTCAAATATTAACATATTTCCTGGAAGTGACAACATTTCCTCATATGGCACTGACCACACCACGAAAATATTTTTCAATTTGTGGGTTTCACAAATATGGAGCTGCTCTTTTCAAACTCACTGCCTGCTCATAAATGACTCTGGCACTTCCAATCACCCTACAAGGAAACGTCTCAGCCAATCAGAAATGAGCCCCACTCAGACCGTCAGATAAGACACACAGAGCCCAGCTGGTGTTACCATCAGCTGTTCCACACACTGAGATGGTTGAGCGCACACACCGGCAAGATGATTTACAGACGTATACAATGTTCTCATCGCCTTATCAACACACCAGTGACTGTGCATTTACTGAATCCAATTAGTGGGCTTTTTTGGTGGCATACATGATACATATAGGGGTTATGCCTTATGCACATTGAAATAGCAATTAAAATATGATTAATAAATAGGCCAATTTTGTTATTTAAATGATAATATATATACAATTAGATCAAAGCTCAAAGTCACTTGATTAATTTTTAACATGCGTCACATAGCAATCCATTGACTTCTGACTGTTTTCACATTTTAAATTTTTAAGACATTCCAGTGGTTCTGTGATTTTATTATGAACAGTGAAGCCCATCCATATAAGTTAAAGACACTTTTCCTGAGGCTTGCTGGTGTGCTGGAAGTTCTTATTTGGGCTTGTCTAAAGCCTGGGTACAACCCCCCTTGATTCCTGGATCCACTGTGGGGGCTATATATAAGGGACACTCCATACCATGAAACCTCGTCCCAGTGGAAGCATCTGTCTGCCAGTGCACCTTGGTAAGTACACGGCACACACTGTCTCACTGATTCTCAAACAATAATTGTAGGTAGCTTCTGATGTTTTTAGTCCACTTCTATAGGTTTGAATAAATAATTAGGTAATGATTGACTTCATTAATAATCAAATTAATCACAGATATATTTAAAACTAAAACTCCTGGTTATTAGGGGTGAATTACAAAGTGATGCTGAAATACCTTAGGCTATTTTCTTTTATTAAAAGTGCCCTTTTGAAAGTAAACACTAACTTCATGTGGTAAAAATACCTGGAATAGTGTGGAATATATGAGGATAATCACGAATTATCTTAAGGTTCAAGTGAATGAAGGTAATGGGCATCAGAGGCATGTTGTGAAGCAGTAAGACAAAAATGTCACAGTCCAGCCACTTCTGATCTGGCATAGCTGGAGATCCATGTGTCACTTGTTTCACTCCATTTACCACAGTGGAGGGGGGCATAGGAGTGGAAGGGGGGGAGGTGGTGGGCACAGAACCTAAAATAGATCTCAGGTCTCTCTTTTATGCCCCTCTTTGGTGCAACCTCAGCAGCTTCCAGAGATTATCGTGGCTGGGGAGATATGTTATCAGAGGTTCATGACAAATCTAGTTCTAAAATAGCAGGTTAAATAACACTTCATTGGTAGCTTCTGTTGATGTGAGTTGTGTTAGCAATTATTAACACCTTACAGTTATCAGATTGCACTGGCAGGTATCATAGCTCACATCTGGCATTATTACGTCTTCAGGTACAGTCAGTGCATAACAATTATAACAACTCTTATTGAGTTTATTGACTCAAATGGTCATTAGCTGTCTGCCTTAGAGTAGTAGCTAGTAGTAGTAGAGTAGTAGTTTTATCTGCTTGAGGGTACACTTCAGCACTAGACAAATTCTTCTCAGCGGTATTAATAAAATAGAAACAGCTTTGTTTTTAATAACATCCCCGTAAATTTTGTTTCAATCTTTCATACTTGAATAATAGACCACCAGATAAACTATAATCATGTGCGATGATGATGAGACTACTGCACTTGTGTGCGACAATGGCTCTGGCTTGGTTAAGGCTGGATTCGCTGGAGACGATGCTCCCAGAGCTGTCTTCCCTTCCATCGTTGGAAGACCCCGCCACCAGGTAGAGTGAAGATAAAGACCATCTTGAAAAAAAATTATTAATCAAAAATCTATTCTTGGATATGATTATGGAAATATATTTCTTCTTTCCTCTCAGGGTGTGATGGTGGGTATGGGTCAGAAGGACAGCTATGTAGGCGATGAGGCCCAGAGCAAAAGGGGTATTCTGACTCTGAAGTACCCGATTGAACATGGTATCATCACCAACTGGGATGACATGGAGAAGGTGTGCGTGTTAACAAAGAGACTTTCTTAAATCCTTCGCAACAGCTGACATTCTACAGTCTTTAGGATTTACAGTCTCATCTACCACGATCGCAACAAGTGGCTTTATTTTTAGATTTCACTTTATCCTCCCAGTCTGGTGTTTATCCAGCCAGCAGTTGTTCCTGACTTCATATCAGCTACATTTTTTTCTTTCTGTCAGATCTGGCATCACACTTTTTACAATGAACTGCGTGTAGCTCCAGAGGAACACCCTACCCTCCTCACTGAGGCCCCGCTCAACCCCAAGGCCAACAGGGAGAAGATGACTCAGGTGATTAGAGTTCTGTCCAAACATTTCAGTCACAACATTTCTCAAGTTGAGACTTATTTTTATTCTGATCATTTTTTCTTTTCAGATTATGTTTGAGACCTTCAATGTTCCTGCCATGTATGTGGCTATCCAGGCTGTGCTCTCCTTGTATGCTTCAGGTCGTACCACTGGTTAGTAATTTGTTTCGTATTTTCCAGGTTTTCTGTATGGTGTGAGTTGTACTTGATTAAAACTACAATTTACCGTCATCATTCTTGCAAGTATGCATGCTTCACTAACTCTTGTTTTTCTGGTCTTGCTTAAGGTATTGTACTGGACTCTGGTGACGGTGTTACCCACAACGTCCCGATCTATGAGGGTTACGCTTTGCCTCATGCCATAATGCGTCTTGATCTGGCTGGTCGTGACTTGACCGACTACCTGATGAAGATCCTGACTGAGCGTGGCTACTCCTTTGTCACAACTGGTAGGGGGATATCAGGCTTTGTTTTATGCATTTGTTAGAGAGGCTGATTGTCTTTTCCTTACTGCTCAAACTTTTTACCTCTTAGCTGAGCGTGAGATTGTGAGAGACATTAAGGAGAAGTTGTGCTATGTGGCTCTTGACTTCGAGAATGAGATGGCCACTGCTGCCTCCTCTTCCTCACTGGAAAAGAGCTATGAACTGCCTGATGGTCAGGTCATTACCATTGGTAATGAACGTTTCCGTTGCCCAGAGACACTCTTCCAGCCTTCTTTTATTGGTGAGTTTACATGCACCTGATGAATGCTTTTTACTTCAATCTGTTATTTTCCTTTGTAATTTATTAAATTCTGCTTGTTTTCCAATAGGTATGGAGTCTGCTGGAATTCATGAAACTGCATACAACAGCATCATGAAATGTGACATTGACATCCGTAAGGACCTGTACGCCAACAATGTGCTGTCTGGTGGTACTACAATGTATCCTGGTATTGCTGACCGTATGCAGAAGGAGATCACAGCCCTGGCCCCAAGCACCATGAAGATCAAGGTAAGAAATATAAAGGTTTACAAGTTGCCAAACTCTGATAGCAGAATTCCACCTTTCAGAAAATCAAAACCTGCTTATATACTACCTAGATCATCGCTCCACCTGAGAGGAAGTACTCTGTGTGGATTGGTGGCTCCATCCTGGCTTCCTTATCCACTTTCCAGCAGATGTGGATCAGCAAACAGGAATACGATGAAGCCGGCCCCTCTATTGTCCACAGAAAATGCTTCTAAACCAGCAGTCACCTGTTTCCATTCATACATTTGTACATCTCTGTGTTGTATATACCTGTTTATGGAATGTTGTAATAAAGATAAGCCTTTGAAAAAGTCCCTGAAAAATGCAATCACTAACCAAGAATCCAACATGAAACAAAACACGATAATGGATGATGCCTAGTCTGACCTTTTCTGCTGATGCACACAGTGCTTTACAAAACTTTTTATTCCACATGAATGTTTTGTGTATTTTTTTCAGGTTACAGACACAAATGTCATTATATCTTAGTGGTATTTGGAAGACTACCAAGTTGTATGGACCAGCAGTACGCTGTTAGCATTTTTTTAAATGTAATATTAATGCAATATGATGGTAGAATTAAAGTGGTGAGGAGTCGGCCAGCTGCCCTGACAGGTTTTTGACACTGATGTCTAGTCTGTTCTTTGAATCCACTTTAACCTCTTAAGCCTTTAGAAATGAAAAGCCTCAAATGTGCTCTGACTTTATTTAACCAGTCCCAAAATAATATAAATCTATTTTTATGTTAGTTTCTGGATCATCTATCCTTTTGTATTATTTTGTTATTGGTTTGTAACTAAAACAGAAACATGTTATAACAACAAAACATATAACACTCAGTTTTGGGTGTTTCAAAGGTGATTATGGTTTGTACACGCTTACCATTTGACCTAAGCTCTTTAATGTGGGTACGCATATGTAAAAGCAAGCTACTAAGGCATTGAAATCCAGGTCTTGATGCATATTTTGTTCAACAAAGGATGTTTTAGTTCCGTGTAAAAATTGTACCTTGTTTGAGTTACACAGTAAACCGGAGTAACTGCTCTAGCAGAACTGTCCTCATGCACCGCCCAGGCCGGGAGACGCTGGGTGATAAAACACACACCCCGAGGGAAACGTTATTCGAATCGTGTCCGTCCAATCAGAACATAGAGCACAGGGAGCGCCGCTGTTTGAAAGTACTCCGGAAATAGGTAGCCAGCTTCGCGATCGCTTGTTGAGAGGATAGGACTATGCAGTAAACTTGTGGAAGATTTAAATAAGTGGAATGTACTTCCCTTACTGATTGAGAAAACATAGTGGACAACTTGAGGTCGGATAGAAACGAGAAGCTCTTTCGTTTTTTCGTTTGTTTACAAACCAACGTGACTGCTAAGCTATGTAGCTAACGTTTACTTGCTAACTTGATGACTGCAACGTATACACGAAGCTAGCCTTTAGAGAGGCTGCTTACTATGTATAATTCACTGTCGTGATACCTGGACAGTGACGCTTTTGTTCCGTTGAACTGTTAGACCGTTAGTAGTATTAATAGGTGCCTCGAGAAAATGATTTAGAGATTTGAGAAAAGTGATTGAATTAGACAGGGCTGGGTTTTAGGCAGAACTGTTTCCCGTGTACCTTGTTCATCAACAGTGGTGAAAGGGAATAGTATCAGAGAGCATTAATAGTGCAATTCTTCGAAGGAATTACTTTAAAACATGAACGTCATGGAGAAAAATGTGATGCGTTTAGCGGCTGTTCAGCATCTCCGCACTGTTTATGGAATAAAAATAAAGAACTGGAACAAAAACAAAGCAACCAGCTGCAAGTCAACAACAAGCCATTTGGTAAGTTTAAAGACATTTAATCAACATTACCATATTTGTCTTGTGCTTGCAGTAGCTGTAGATTTTTCCGACTTGACAAACAATTATGGTAACTTTAGATCAAGAATGAACAAAACTCCACCATCAACTTTCATTATTCCTTTGTTTGCAGTCGATTAGCATTCAGGTAGCGTATCCTTATGAGACAAGCAAATGTTTTCTTAACGTCAGTCACTGCTGATCCTTTGTGTGGCTCTGCTTGTGATTATTTCCACATTAGCCAGCAATATAAATCAAAATTTAACAACAACCCAACACGAATTTTCAAATGGAAAATTCTGATACACATTTATAAAAACGAAATAGTCATTACCACATGACCTACTTTTTCGAAACTGACTGTCAGGGTTGCAACACTTTTGCAACGCCTGTTAAAATTTACAAAATGTCCTTAAGATGCAGAATCAGCAGCTTAAAAAAGAAGTGAGGATCAGGACATGTCAGCATTTTGTTCAGCATTTTATAATACAAATAGGCAAAAGCTGCTTTGACTATTTCAAGCAGACAGTAGTTTAATCAGAAAGCAGTAGAGGACTGAATTATGAACTATAGTATGCATCACTTGCAGGCTAGACAGTTGCGATGTGGAAATTGCAAATATTTTCAGTCATACTGTTCCAAAATCCTTCTAATCAGACAGCAAAGAAATTGCCAGAGTTTCTCATTTTTGTGAAGTTGTGTATTAATGTTGATGAAACCATTTTGTTATTTAAATAAGAACTGGATAAATTATTATTTCCTTTTATAATTTCCAAAGCAAAAAGTTTTTGGTGTACCGCTGGACAGCTTGCCATGCTACAATATGGAATGTGGACGAGTGCCAAGGTAAGAAAACTCACTAATTATGTTTGGATCCAACTTGCATTTTGCATGTTGGAACTTGCTGTAGTGTAAGTATTTTACAAATGCTTTCTTTCATCATCTTTGCAGCTTTCTGGTTGATGCTTGCATGAAACTGCTTGCACATGTTGAAACAGAAGGCCTGTTCAGAAAATCGGGTTCTGTTGTACGCCTGAAAGAACTTAGGGTGAGTGTTAGCCATGGCTGACCTTGCTTTCTTTTGCAGAGTCACCTTTTAAATTCTATGGGAACTGCATATCACAACAAAAATGTGTTTTGTTTCTCCAGGCTAAACTCGATGCAGGAGAAGAGTGTCTGCCAACAGCTCGTCCCTGTGATATCGCAGGTTTGGTGAAGCAGTTCTTCAGGGAGCTCCCAGAGCCCATTCTGCCCACGGAGCTGCAGGATGCCTTTCTCAAGGTCCAGCAGCTGCCCTCTGCAGAGGAAAGAACCTCTGCCACCATGCTGCTGTCTTGTGTGCTGCCAGACAAAAACACTTGTGTACTGCGTCACTTTTTCGACTTCCTTCACAGTGTATCCCAGAGGTATTGTAACTACTTATAGCTGAAGTTTTTTTATATAGTTTTCCTCTCATCTTCAGTGGAAGTTATGTGTCTTGATACAGATAATTGTTTTAGAAGAAAAGGACATTCAAAAATGTATTCTATTTCCTTTTTGGATTATAGAAGTGCAGAGAATAAAATGGATAGCGGTAACTTATCTGTGATCCTGGCCCCAAATCTCCTTCACTCTGGAGACGGAACAGAGAAGATGAACGCCAACACGGAGAAGCGCATTAAATTACAGGCAGCCATTGTGCACTGCTTTATAGAGAATGCCCCAAACTTCGGTATGACTTTAAACACTATGCCTGAACTTCCTCTCTTAGCTTTAGAATTTGTTTTCTCATATTAAATACTTAACTTATGTACTTCAGGTGTCCTACCTCAGTTTCTTCAAGAGAAAGTTCCTGCCATGATGGGTTGTGAGCCAGGGGCTCGATCGCCCTCTCAGGAAGACCTAGAAGAGGTGAACTTAATCTCAGGGATGAAGAAGAAAAACAGACGCAGCTTTGGAGGTAAAACTCTTAGTTAAAGTTGTGTTATGGGCATCTTTAAATGAGAACTAGAGATACTCAGGGAAAAACAACAACTGAAATCTAGCTTTGTACTGTAGTTGACCATAATTGGGTGTTAATAGGATTCTTATCTTGTCTAGAAAATTCTGGAAAATTATATTTGATTTTTATATTTTCTGGGTCTGTATAATTATGATAAAAAGAAAATGGATATAGAAAAATATATTTTATTTGCAGACTTTAGTCCATGTCCCAACATCTAAAAGTTCTATGAATCCATCCATTTGTCTTTCAGTCTATCCTTTTGTCTGTCAGCTATCTGTCCTCCTGTTTGTCCCTCATTTCCTTTGTCCATCTGCCCATCCTTTTGTTTTTCTATATATCTGTTCATCCTTTTGTCCACCCATTTATCAATGCTTTCATTTGCTGTGTGTCCATTTGTTTGTCAATCCATGTATGTATGCATGGGCTGAAAACTCTGGAGATATGAGTCAGAACAACTCTTAATGTAGAACATTTTGTGTAAAGCTGCCAGTGTTTTCCAAAGAAAATCCTGTTTATTTGGCTGGGTTTGTCTCATGTTTCAGATATGGTCTGTGGTGCACTGAATAAGATAAAAACTAATAGAACTCCAACAAATATCAGCCAGCCAGAAGGTCTTGGTAGGTACAGTTGTCACATGAGATGAGATTTGCATCAGAAAGCATGAAGATGTTGAAATAATCTATCTCCTGTGCAAATCAGATGGCAGCCTTTGTCTTCTTGAAACTGGAATTAATATTTTGTTTTTTTCCCTCATGAAATATAATGCTCTGTTTTATTTTTTATTTTTTCTCACAAAAACCTTTTTCAAATCAGCTTCTGTAGCACCTATCATCTGAAGATTTTGGAAATGCCCGGCTTGCTGGCTTTACATTTTTTGTTTGCTCGTGTTATTTGCATATAATCACCTACATTTGTCTGCTGGCTGATCATCTTCGCTTTGGTTCAAAATAATTTGTGTTTTTCATTATTGCAGCAACTTCTTATTTGAAGACAACTTTATCTTAAGTTTGCCATGTTTTCCAGTGTTTTCTTCTACAACTCCTGTGATAGCAACACCATCCTCAAAGAGAAAACTTCCACTGGAACCTCGTAACTCATTCGGATTTTCAAACAAGAAGCGTAGATCTGTCAAAAAGAATCTTGGGTTTGAACTTCTCCCCAGCTCTTTGTTCAACGGAATCTCCACTCCTGGTTCAGGTACTGTTGGAACCTTGTTCAACTCTTCGGCTGCACCTGTCGGTTGCAGTTGAGATTAAATGTTTCTTGCATGCTTTCCAGCCTGCAGTGTTTCAGGAGTTCTGGATTCGTCCCAAAATGCCTTCTCGTCGGCAGGGAGGTTGAAAAGGCAACCATCTACCTCTACAAGAAGGAAGAGTAAACGATTTAGCCACAGGCATATTGTCAACAGGTAGGTAATACAACTGTTTCCTTTGTCTGCATCTTTATTTTGGAATAGATTCATTATTATGTTTTTACTAACTTGCACTGATTACAAGTAGTTTGTAGTTGTTTTTTTTTCCAGTATGTCCCCCCCACCCCCCATTTTCTCTACTGGGGAAAATAGAAAAAAAACACACCAAAGCTGCGCTCTTGTGTTCAAACTGTGCCATATATATTTATCGATAAATGACTAAAAAACTTAACATATCCCCCGATGTTTGATCTCTCTCTGTGTAGGAAACATGTGTCTGGATGTAGCAGTGGTTATAGGTCTGTTTTGTTTTTTTTGTCACAGCTGAATTTTCTAATGTGCATGTACTACTGAATAAAAGAATAACCTTAAATCATCCAGCTTGAGTTTACAGATTTTCACAAATCAAATCCAAATTGTCTTACTATTTATCCTACCGCAACTATTTCTCTCTGTAAATTCATTACTTTTGTTTTTGTTGTTGAATATTTTGCATATATTTCTTTTGATAAGCAGATCATATATTTCTGTGAAATTATACTTAATGACCTTATCAATTACATTTGACTGCAGTGGGTACACAGGAAATAGATCTAATCTATTTTTCTTGTTTCTGTACTTAAGTGCTGGTTTATGTTCCTCACAGATATTTAAATCTGTTTCCCTCTCAGGGTTGAATCTGGAAGAGCTGGCTGCTTTTCTCCTAAAGTCACCAAAAAAGAAGCTCCACTCAAATCTCTGCGCCTGCGTTTCAGTCTGGGGAAGAGCAACAAAGACTCTGTAAGTGTGGCGCCCCACTAGAACTCTAGCATTTACATGAAATAGCCACACCCTGTGTCCTGCACTTTCCTATTTTTAAAAAATCTAATTTTACAGCCCCAGTGAAATTGCTGTAAAATTATTTCACATATTCTCTGCACTGCGGTTTACAGCTAGCACCTTATTAAAATGTTCTGAAAATTAACTTGCAGGAAAAAAGTATGTGTATCATCTTCTATAACATTCACAGTGGGTTAATGGCATTACAGATGCTGCTTCATAATGGTTTTCTGCTTTTCACGTTCTCCTCACTATTGCATAGTTCTTCAGATTTGTGGATTTGATATCAACAAAATACCAGTGCATAATTTTTACTTTGTGTCTGGTTTCCTATCGTTTTCTGGCATTCCTTGGAATGAATCTGCTCATCATTATGAACTTATGCAATGGTCAAATGTGACTTTTAGTTGTGATTTAAATAAAAATATTGCTGGGATTTTTGAAATGGAGTTGGGGAAAAAAATGCTCAAAATTGTTTGGGTTTTCTAGGTGAGCTGTATATCATGTGCGATTCGATTGTTGCAATAAATATATATATATATATATATATATATATATATATTTTAAGATGCATAAAATAATAAAAAGCCAATCAAATCAATTCAGGTATCTGTGACTTCTGTCTTCCTGTGAAGATCTAACCCTAAAACCTGCTATTTTCTAACATTATGTTTAACTTGGGTAACCTCTTTTGGGTCTTTTTAACAAAACTAGCTTTTAGCTTAACCCTCCTTCAAGGCGCTTTCATCTTTCATTTCTCCTTTGTGGTGCTGATGAAGGGGTCTGGGTCCATCGGCTTGCGTCTTGCCACTCAGGAGAGCACCACCGGTTTTATTTTCAACAAGGAGATGGACTTTACCACATCAAATCTGGCCAGAAAAACCGAATCCAAGGGTAAGTACCAGAAAGCATGCAGTGTATTGTTAAAAATGTCCATTAAATGTAACATTCTATTAATTCTACTTCTCTTTTTCAGGCTCCAAATACATCAGCAAGTCAGAAGATAACTTGCTGACCCCCCAGTGTGATTCGAGTGCCCCATGGATTGTGGAAACTCCTATGGGAACACAAGCTTTGGACAGAGGGTCTTTCACAGACATTCCATTGACCACTGCCCTCAAGGGCAGCTACATGTCTGAGCCAGCCATCGTTGCTTCCAAGCTGTCACCGGCAAACATTCTTCCCAAGAAGCTGTGCTGTGCTTCCAGCTCAGAGAGCCTGGAAAGCATTCGCTTCGTCGCTGAAACGCTGACACAAAATGATCCAGCTGTAAATATCCAGAATGACGAAAGAGAGCCGGAGGCTGACCTCCCGGCTTCCAAACGGGGCTTCTGCAGCTCAGTTGGAGAAAGTGGGATTAAATTATCAGCAAATGTTCCTGCTACTCCAACCTCAGCCTGTGAAATTGATACCTCCTGCCCACCAGCTCAGGCTGATGAACAAAATGTTACTTTTGGTCAATTTAATTTTGAAGCGCTCACTCCTTTGCATATTGATAGTGGTGTTTTTGAGTCTAGTCCACACTATAGTCCAGTAGTCAACAAAAGTTTATCTCTTTCCTTTGGTTGCTGTAGCAATTCCACGTTGGGGTCAGCTGAGAGAGTTCCACAGCAGGTGAACTGCAGCAGGCTTATTGATGCTTTGGACATGCAGAGTCCTGCTCATTTCACACTGGCTGTCTCTTCCGGGCTCCAATCCACTCCATACAAGCTGGGTGTTGAACTCGATGATGAACCCAAAATGCCAAACAAAACTGAAACCCTAAGAAGCAAATCATATGAGGGGGTAAACATTTCCCCAGAGAATGGAGCTAAAGTCAAACACCAGCCAGCCTTCTCACCAGATGGCCGGCAGACCCAAAAGCGTCGGGTTCTAGATCACATTCAACACTTCAACAAGCTCACCCTTTACTCTCCTTCAAGCTCAAAGAACAAGCAAATAAGATCTCCCATGAAGTTCCAGCGCACCCCTGTGCGACTGACTGTACGTAGGATCAACTCTCTGACAGGAGAGAGCAGGAAACCCAGTAAGCTTCCAGAGCTCACCGCTAGCCAGGCTGGTCATGTGACAAAGGCTGTGAGCCTAGAGAGCGGTCTCTCACCTCATCCCCAGCTCCGGCCACAAGTAGGGCGCTCCAACACCACAGCACCCGCAAAGAAACCCCCGCCTGTCCCACCGAAAAGACTCAGCATCTTGCCCCAAAAACTCAAGCCCTGCGCCTTGGGCGATATGACCAACAAAGTTCAACCAAGAACCAAAGTGGAGTCTGATCCATCGGCTGCCCAGAAACCGATCATTATGCAGCAGGTTGCAGCAGAGAACATGAGCCATTACAGAGGTTCTCCAAGAAACCCTCTCAACCATGGCCAACTTCTGTCTGCTACAAAACCTGTCGACTTGTAGAAGACTGCCTTTTTCTTTTTTTGCTATGTGGGTTTCTTTACCCCAAGACGTTAAACATTCCGACATGTTTACCTTAAGCTCTAATTTATGTTAGCTGCAGCAGGTTTGTGTTGTTTTACGAGCCTATGGGGAGATGTTCAAATGCCTTAAGTTAAATATTGACATATCACTCTGTATGGTTGCATGTTAAGCGTTTAGATCACAAAGTGCAGGGTAAATTATGTAAAATGTTGATAGCTGGTGATGTGAAAGGAGATATGGGTGTTACGCTTTTATTTAAAAACCTTGAAAGATCTCTTTGTTTCTTAGGGAGCTAAAGAAATAGATGAATATATCTTTTTCTAACTGTCTTGTCATTGAAAGAAGAGAAAGAAACCCTTGTTTTGATGAATTTATAGAGGGATAAAAAGCCTAACAGTGTTTATAAATCTGTATGCTTTGGTCAATTTTTATTTTATTTTATTTTTTTACTTTGCTTTTTGTCAGTACTGTGAAATGTTCCAGACAAATAAAAACGGCTTCATACTTTTGTGAATTTCACAGTGAAATCTTTATCCCTCTTGTGATTGGATCAAGTCAATCTGCAACCACAAGGGGGCGTCCTGTAGTTAGTTCTCCACGTCAGTAATATCCAAGCCTCAGTTCTGACTATCATCCTGATTTAAGGACTCTTTGTAGCGGTTTTATATAGATTTATTAAAATATTCTTAGGTTTTGATAAATGCTTTTCGGGTCACGAGAAGTCTAGGATTTGTTAGAACGTAAACTTTTCTCTCTGACTCTGTAATATCAACATTCTGAGCAGTTGAAATAAAGCATCAAGAGCTTTATAAAATATTTTTATCATATCTGACGCATTACATTTTAATCTGACAAGATTGTAGAGATTTATTTTGCCCTGTCTAACAGAAGCTTGCATACCTTTCGTGTTTAACATGATGGATCAGACTTGGATAGTCTCCTGGTAGAGTTTCTGTTGCTGCAGTGATGGGAGAACACTTTGTGTGTTTAGTTTGGATTAATAAAGCATGAAGGGTTTTTATGATGAGGGATGTTGCACTAGCTTTTCTTCTCTGTGAAAATACACGCTTTTTTTTTTTTAAATTAAACTTCACTAAATGATTTACAAATGCAGGCATTTAAATATGGGAAGGAGATTCTTATGGTTGCCAGGTTGTGAAAATTAAATATGAACTGCATGGTGAGAATTGGACATGCTGTGAGTTCAAAGTAGCAGCAACTTTACAGTCTTGAAAACAGTATTACGATAGGTCATGAACATTTTGAGGTGGGTAATGTAAACAAAAATGAAAACTATCACTCACTGGCATTCAATAACTGGTTGATGGATGTAGTTTATTGTATGCTTCATTTTTACATTAAGTCAGAGCGGTCCATAGCAGTCAAAGCTCTGTTTGGAAAGACAGAGGATTCTCACTAATCCTGACCTCAAAAAATATGGCCGCCTTGAATATTAAACTTACTGCTAGCCAGTAAAGTAAACAGTTTATTTCAACTTCAGACATTTTTTTTTCTTTAAATTAATCACAGTGATATATGTCCCACATTTTTGTAACATTAAGCTTTCAAAGTAACTACAAATGAATACATTCTGGTGGCTGGCAGCTTTTTCATTGAACATGTAAAAGTGAGCCTCAATTGTTTATAAACTTGGAGCTGAAACACAATTAAGATTAATCAAAAATAAAAGGGATGAAAACAAGTTAATTAGCATTACATGACTAAATATTTAAAAATGCCACAATTAGTAAGAGCGTCACAACAGTGCAGCACATGTAGTGTATAATCTATTTTAAATGAATATACTCGTAAGGTGTAAAGAGCGAAGTATTATTATCTGGTATAGAAAATATCTGGCAGCCTGTTCATAATTATATAATCCTAAATGGTTTTCTAAAGTGAAACTGGACCACCATTAAAATTGCTGTAAACAAAAAGATCTTTGTTCTTTGGATCTGCATGATTGGTTGAATGATGCAGTCCAGGAGAGATTTCTCACTGAACCTCAAAATCTAATGTGGCTTCCTTAGATATTTCACATATCCAGTAGTCTACTCTGGACCTGAAACTGTTTTAAAGTAAAAAAAAAAAATAGCAACTGTGTTTTACACTTTGAACATGTTTACATTTATTTTGACATTCTCAAAAAGTTCCGTTTTCCTAGATAGGTGAAACAGCAACCAGCACATTTTTCTGGCTCATTGTCTGTTATTCATAGCAAATATAATTACAGGGTTCCTACACAGTTTGGAAAAGTATCGGATTTCATTAAATATTTTCCAGAGCTGGATAAGTATTAGAGTAAGAGTGGGAAATATTTGTATTTCCAGACTTTATTGCCTATTTAATTCCCCGTCATACCATCTAAATGCTGTATTGACTTGTCCTCTCTTCATCCTCTTTTTTCCCTAATCTATCCATCCCCCTATCCTTTCATCCTTTTCAGTCTTTGCTTAAATATTTTCTTTTTCAATCTTTCCTTCAATCATTCTTTTCTGAAGTCCCTGTGCTCCCGTCTTTCCATCATTTTTTAATTTCCTTTCTGACCACTGTAAAAACAACAAAATCTAGAATGACCATTTGTATTTGACAATTATAAAGGAACACTCTACTACCTTGCAAATAATTAGCCCCAAAAAGTCAAACACCAGTGGTAATTTCATCACTGTTTGAGAATTGTTGATGTTATTGGACTTTTTTTTTTTTTTTTTAATGAGCTCCAATCTTATAGAGAATAGAATAGGTTCTACCTCTAACTTTGGACTGTTCTGTTATGTAGAACACAATACAAATTATTGTGTTCTAGATAATATTGTGTTCTTGACTAAACTTAATAGTCTAGTTCACTTGTTGCCTTGATTCAAGCTGAAATCTTTAAACTTACAGTGAGTAAATTACATTATCCTATTTTATAATTTTTCTACATATGTGAAATAAAATTCTCACTTTTACATACACTAGTTTCTGAGTTGTTAATAGTTTGTGTTACAATTTTGGTTCCATTTGTATCTGTTCTGATCAATTTTTGACAACTGTTTTGATGCTTATTGCAATAGTTACAGAAGAACAACCCTAGAAGATGACACTAATAATTGGATTTAATTCCATTTTAAAATATATAATTTACTAAGCAACATTGAAGTTGTAAGAATACACATACTCATAATGATGACTAAATCATTCAATCTTACCATTTAAGGACTCTAGAAAAATCATTTGGAATTTAGGGATTTTCAGCTATAGAATTACAGGTGTGGTGAAATATAGGCCTGATGACCAAGTATAGGAACTTATTGCATGTCACAATAATGGTTTATCAAAAGAAGACCCCTTTCACTTTTTCCACTTCAGCATACTTTATTTCTGCTCCTCCTCTTCATCCTCCTCCCTGCCTGTCCTCGGTACCCCTCGGTTGTCTGCTCTCTTGAAGCGGGTTCAGGGAAGTGTTGAGGGGGCGGAATGACTTAATTTTCTTCACATCTCGCTTAGCCAATAACTGTTGTGCACATCTCAGCTGGCAGACATTTAAAAGGGAGACAGTCCGGCGCTGAAGCAATTTGTATTAAACCCCCACGTTGGCCCCCGTCTATGGAGCGCGTTGTCTCCCAGTTATCCAGAGTGCCATCAGAGTCCAGTCGACCGCTGTAGGTGCAAGTAAGGCGAAAGGTTCACAGGATCGCATCATCCTTCTCGAAGAATTTGGAGAATCGCCTAGGTATGCCACTATCGCGTACCTCTACCATTTAGATTAGTAGACGTTTGCTGAATACTTGGGTTGATAATGGGTCAGGGTTTTGCATTTAGGTTGGCTAATTCAACAGACATTTATGTGTAAGAAGATTATTCTTATGCACTTTCAAACACAAAAAGTTCTATCCGTGCGTATTTACGCTGCGTAAAAACCTGGAGGTTTGTGCGAAACTCTCCCAAAGATAAAAACATGATTATTTTTTATCCTCTCTAGGGATGGCCGTCTCCGCGCACACTTTATGCAGTATGGTTTTCATCATCGGACTGCTGTCATCTCCCGCGGATTCAAAAAGAAACCGAGCCTCGCAAGGGGCCATTCCTCATCCTGACAAAAATAACCCAAACGAATCGGAGCAGCAACCGCAGCCCCCACAGTCGGGATCCAGGTCCCGTCAGAGGCCGGGCTCAACCTCACCAGCCGACGAGGTGCTGGAGTCCAGCCAGGAGGCTCTGCATGTGACGGAGCGCCAGTATTTGAAACGGGACTGGTGCAAAACGCAGCCTCTCAAGCAGACGATCCACGAGGAGGGCTGTGTCAGCCGCACCATCATCAACCGCTTCTGCTACGGACAGTGCAACTCCTTCTACATCCCCAGGCACATCCGCAGGGAGGAGGGTGCCTTCCAGTCCTGCTCGTTTTGCAAACCAAAGCGGTTCACCACCATGACTTTTACCTTGAACTGTCCGGACCAGCAGCCTCCCACCAAGAAAAAGCGCATCCAGCGCGTCAAGCAGTGCCGCTGTATCTCCATAGACCTGGACTGAACACGCTGCAATAATCTGCAGACGGTGTTGGTAGAGAAAACGAGCGCCTGTCTCCATCTGGAGATGTACACGGATGTTTTGTAATATTCTCCTCTTGCACAACTAAAAAAGAAAGAAAAATAACTGACATGCAACATTGAACAGAGACGTTTGACTCCTTGTTAGTTTCAAAAACCCCACTGCACGGAAACGCTAACTCCAAACGGGCACAATTTACTTTGTTTTTTTTTT
Organism: Girardinus metallicus; assembly: GCA_903067095.1. Lineage (NCBI taxonomy): Eukaryota > Metazoa > Chordata > Actinopteri > Cyprinodontiformes > Poeciliidae > Girardinus > Girardinus metallicus. The sequence goes on from CAEGAE010050161.1 coordinate 43,117, forward strand.
TCCTGCGCACGGCTTCCTTACTTTACCAACAGCAGCAGCAATGAGACAGGACTCCAAAAATCATGTTGCAACTTTCAAATCACTGTTTTCTCCTCAAACCAATCCTGTATTTAACGCATAGTGTTTGTAGAACTGGATGTATCCACTGTGTGGAGTTTGATGAATGGATATTTGTAATGAAAATGTGATAATTTTTTATTTCGACATTTCAAGAATCTTTTGAGGTTAACCTAACTGATTTCTGTGAATTTCGAAGCTTTACTGGTAAAATATTTCATTTTTATGTCTGGAGTCTATTTAAAAAGTCTTCAAAGTAAAGCAGACTCATTTTTATAAAAACAGTATTTGGTTAGTATCGAGACTAAATAGTTTTAAATGTAGATGTAAAGTCGTTTTGATTTAACCGGTTTGTTTATTCCATTTGATTAAATTATCTATTAAAACTAAATGAACAAATGCTGTTTTACCTTGCATATTATTTGTAACTCATTGTAATTCTTGTAACTGACAATCAGTTTTGGTATTTTAATTATGCACGTTTCCAGTAGCTTCAAGCAGATGATGCAAAGTTATTTTTCTAAAATGCAACTTTGTCACTTTTATGAAAGTTACTCGTTTAAATTAGCTTTCTGCACCAGCTGTGGGATTGTAGGTTATTCCATTTTACAAGTGAAGATTGCATTCATACATTTTAAAAAGCTTAAATTTAACCAACTGTATTTTTAATTGCTTCGTGCAATCAAGACAAAAGTTTATTTCTACAAAACATCCAGAATTCCTTTTGAGTTGTCTAAATCTGCTAACCACACGAACTTTAGGATTTTCATTGTCAAATTCAACAATAGGATCACATTATTTACATTTTTAATTTATCCGAGATGATTTGTGTTTTCCAAAATATAATTTCTAAAATATTGCAACATTTTCCACAAATCTATCCAATACTTTAACCATTGTGTGTTCATTTTTACATCTTTGGCATCTACTGCATTTAGATACTATCTTATTGATGTGTGAATTATAAATTTGTTACTCATTTCCTTGAAATATAATGAGTAACAAAGAATACTTTCCAAACATCCTTTGAGAAATTAATTATGCTTATGCTGATATTGCATTTGCAATACAGTGTGCTGTCCTACTCACTGGATCCAAATCTAAAACAGAAGCAAAGAAAATGGTTTTAATATACTATATTAAGACCTCATACAAATAGGTTTGTGCTTCAAAAATATAGTTATAAAAAGAAAGAAAAATGTTGTTCAAATCAATTTTTTTTATTTCAGATTCCAAGGAGCCATATTAAATGTCAAAAACAATGTTCTACTGACTCTCAATTTATTTGACTGCTCAGCAGTTTTAAGAATGACCAAACCCTTCTAACAAATCAAAGTATGAGATCTACACAGTACAGGCCTTTAAAATTGTACAAGTATTATACCTCTATACCCAAACTGTTTAACTTGGCATTATAAGTATATTTTTGAAATTTAAAACAATTCTATAAAATGGCAATACACCTACATGAGAAACTGCTGACGACAAATTGATACAGCATCTGCTAATTTATATTTTCCTGGCCACTTGAAGAAACTTGAAACTGTTAAAGGCTTTAGATTTCCCATACAAATAAAAGACACCTGTAAAAGAAAGTACAGAGGGTATACAGGGAATTGGAGAATCCTATTAATGGAAGTCCATCTGAGGTATTACAGCTCATATTCTGTCTTCAAAACTAAATACTAGCAGCACAAAGCTAAGCATAAAAGGCAGCTCAATTTACTTTCTTTTTCAAATATGCACAACTTACAAGTAGCATCCATGTGAAAATATATTTTTTTTCCAATTTGTCAAGAAACATTTAACTCAAAGTTACAATGAGAAGGCAAACTGAAACAGTAATAAATCTGATGTTTTCTTTTGTTTTACATTAAATAATGTTTTTTCTTTACATAAATATACTTTGTTTTACTGACCAAAGGTTACATGATATCTGTACATAAAACAAATTTTTAATACTTAATTTTTAAAATATAACTTCTATTCTAACATGGCTTCATAATGACATTAAAAGTATAATCCTATGTTTTTGCATAGTAAAAGAGGTGCAAAAGAAAGGAGTGCAAGCAGGCTGAACAAAATGCACGCAGGCATAACAGAGGGTGGTGCTACAGCGTACAGCTACTGCAAGCAGAAAAGTGCGTAAAACTGTGCAGAGCACAGTGAAATATAGATTCATTTCTTTTTTTTTATGTCACAAGTAAGCGCACAGCCAGGTGATGTTGAGTTCTTCTGGTGTTTTTATGAGTTTGTGTGTTTTAGGAGGCCAACGCTCTGTGCCAGACTTGCTGCCAGCTGCGGTTCGCCTCTGGCCGTCACCCAGTGGAGCTCAGTCTGGCGCAGTGCAACACACAGCAAAAGCAAACTGTTTGTGAGCATCTTCTACACAACAATCTGTGCACCCGAAAAATGTAGATCATTCATCATATTGCTCAAAAATATGCACGGTCCCTGCAGATCCTACAACATGACCCAATGGCAAAAGTTTTTTTTTTTTTTTTTTTTTTAATGAGGCCGAGTGAATCAAAGACATTACATACTGCAAAAGACGCTGCTAACTTCCTGCTCTGAGAATGAAAGATCTGTTTTGTCAACAGGGATTTTCCTCTAAGAAGACAAGAGACAGGAAGCAGCATGTGTTCCTACAACACCGCCAGGGGCTTAAAAACTGTGAATTTGTCAGAGCATTTTCAGTTTCTCCTGTAAGCTGTCAGATGACATTTAGAAAAGTGACAATCCCCAGCTTCTGTAGATCCAGGAGGAAGCTTGTGGAGCTTGTTGGGAATCCCAGTGAACCCCAGAGACCTACCCCAAGCTGGGCAATCAGAGATCGTGGCATGCAGGATGAATGAGGTCAACCTTTGGCCTTCAAGAGTCCCATCACTTCACCGGTGTTGCCTGTGGATACCCACTGCAGGAGTTGAGCAAAAAAAAAAAAAGCTCAACATGTAGGAAGGCGTGTAAAGGATGGGGCTGAGGGTCCTGTTAGAGGAGCAAAGATACAACAGTAAATCTGCTCAAGTTTTATTGTGTTATTGTGAGGCAGGTGGTAAATGTAAAATGGATGGGGCCTGCACGCTTCCTCGCTGCAACCTTTCTTCTTCTGCCTTCCCACACATCATTTCCTTCAGCTGGACGGCACGTTCGCTTCCTTCTGCCGTAACCTCTCTTTCTGTTGGCAACAACAACATAAAGATTAAGCGCATTGATTTCAGTGTTGACGCAAGAGTGAGGCAGCTTTAGGGAACTCCATTACTGAGGGTGAATAAATATTACTTCTTACCAGACTGTTGGCATTAATCTTTTTGGTTTCCACTCTTTTTTCTGCTGTGATTTTCTTGATGTTTTCTTGAGCTTCCTTCAACCTTTGGAAAAACAAACACAAATACAACAATTATAAATTGTTAGTTCAATTAAAACAGGACATATGAAAGAGTAAAATGATCTTCGGAAAACATGTCCAGTGACATAAAACAATATTTCACCTTAACTTTTTCACAATTAGAAAACTTCTATGTATTTTAGTTGGATTTTGTTTGTGACAAACATAAAGTGGACCATAACTGTGAACTGGAAGGAAAAAGTAAAATGTTTTTCATAATCTTTTATAAACAAACATCTAAACTATTTGTCTACTTTTAAAATCTACAACTACATCATAAATACTTGACACGCACATCCAGCGATTCCAAGTCTTTTTTGCAAAGTAGCTTAATCCTTGAACAAGCCTCTGAACAATATTTTGTACTTTGATTAGGTCATTTTGTCATGAATCTGTGTAAACCCACTGGATTCTATGAAATACATAAAGTGTTAGACCAGTACAGATCATTTGCCAAAAAAGTAGAACATTTAGTTCACTACACAACAATAAATTTGGGTTCCAAAACTCAGTAAGACATACAGGTGGCCTACTTGCACTATCAAAAAGTACCTCAAATGCGAAGCGTACTTTAATATATCGTCAGTTGACAAAGAATCATTATTAATCTATGAAGTCCTGAAATTCTTAAGGAAATTCAGAGTTCAGTTTACGTACATTTGTTGAAAAAAATTTACATAAATATTGATGTTTATTATTTCACTCTGTATTGAAAGGGAAACTATTTTTGATTTGAAACCATATTGCGATAATTATCAAAATTGCTCAACAAAGAAAGAAAACATTTTGTCACCCAGCACTACATTAAAACTGTTACAGCAACACAATTGGAAAAGGTTTAACCAGGGTGAATACTTTTGCGACACAATGTAGGAGGACTAAGCCTGCATACAGATCCTGTTCTGAGTTTGTGGTCAGTGAAAGCCTGTTTAAGTGAGAAGCTGTTGAGAATGACAGAGATAATGAGGAAGTCTTTAAAAAACCCTTGGTTTTTATGACTGTGCAAACAGTATTTAAAATAAAGTTAATTGTCCATAAGCACAATCAGCTGTAAGTAATGTGATACATGATAGCAAATAAGATGGAGCACATGGATTCATAGGGGGGCAATGAAAATCTTCTTGATGTCACTGGGAATGAGGAGGATTCAACATGATACCTATAACCACAGCCTGAAAGTCTGTTTGGACAATGTTTATTCTCTGCTTCCCTTTAAAAGCTGCAAGTTGTCTCTGCTCACAAGGGTCTGTGAACCTTCAGGCTAGACGCCCAGTATCATCACCGTGTTCATCAGTCTTTCCCTCGATGCGCAGCTTTTTTTGAAGGCCACGGGCCAGTAAAGCCAGGCGGCAGCCAGGAGGGTCTCCCGTCTGTCCGTGGAATGCCCCCTCCTCACCTCCAACCCCCAAAATTACGCCTCAGGTCAGAAGAGGGATCATAAATTTAGACCTTGGTCCTCAAGAAAGAAGACTAAGGCTTCAGTTACTCCCATCTGCCTCCTCTTTGATGACTTCCCTTTTTGCTTTAATTACAATCGCTTTGTGCCAATTTGAGATGATGTGAAGATCTATGATGGCAGGTACAATAAATTACAGATGCATCAGTGCATATCACCATTCACATACTAAGAAATACCTGAATAATTTCAATTCAATATTTTAGAGGAGAGAAACATTTAAAATTTGTCAATTCATTTGATCTTTCAGAGAAAAATCCTGCAATGCTTGCTCCTCCAGCCACTCATTTTTACCAAACAGGAAATGAGAGGTAAAAAAAAAAAATCCAACAAAAATCAAACTCACCTCTCCTTGGAGATGGTTTTGCTTTGTCGTATCCAGGAGTTCTTGAAGTCGTTGCAGAACTCGTACCAGAGCATGAAGATGTAATTTGGGGTGACTTCTTTGTCACCAGCCTTTGGCTTTATGCCAAAATAATTCACAACGTCCTGGAAACTGCAGGAGGAAACATAACAGAGGTTTGATCTCTGATGTATTCTGTGGTAAGCACCCTATGATTTCTCAACAATAAATTGAACAGTAATGGATGACTTTACATTGGTCAAAACAAACAAAACAAAAATTGATCAGCAAATTTGCAATGACCAACACAACCAGATTGTGCTGAATACAACACTCTTTGGTGTGGCGGTTATTACCAGGAGAAAAGGATCTTTGCTACAGGTGTTTCAAAATAAAGTTGGAGAAAGCAGAAAAAGTGTTAAGCTTCTAAAACGGAAAGCTTATTTTTATCAAAGTTTTCTTTAGCTGTTTATTCGCAACAGGAAATTAAGATTCAGTATAAAAGAGGAAAATGACTGTATAACAGCAGATTGTTCAATTTGGTTACATTGTATCCATTTGAGAAGTCAGATTTGGTTTGTGGTGGAACATTCTGGATTGGGAAACATTGTCAGAAATCGGAAATATTACAATTATTACTCCAACTACAGAAATCTGTAAGGAGTTAAGTATGCTAATTGTCAATAAAATACGCTAAAGACAGCTTAAAATGTCAGCTCTTTAATCATGTTGTTGTTTTAAAATTATATATTTTTTGCTGCAGAGCTGTGTGATATTGACTCCGCTCACTCACACACATACTGCATCTCATAAAAAATTAATGCTTGATTTATTTATTTTTTTATGACAAATGCTTGATTTTTTTATGCTTGATAGAAAGCTTTTTCCCCATTACGTTGGAATGGGGAAAAAGTAGGTGCTAGAGATTAGCCTGAGTCAATACAATATTGGTATAAGATCTGATGCTGACGTCATTCTTGGATCAGGTCTAAGATCCAGATGCACAATCTTGCGTTACTGGAAGTCATATTTTGACTGATTTCGTCTAGAAGTTTTGGCAATATATCACAAAATGTTTCAAATGTACATTTATTTTAGATTCAACAGATTATTTATAGCTCAGACACATGGCCAGAGTTTGTCACAGACATCCAGAGTCTGTCACAGGGGTTAGTATGTGCTAAAATCAGATACTAACCCCTTACTACTAATACTACTGTAAGCACAACAGGAAGTCATGAATGTTTAAAAAAACAAAGGGCGAAAACACTGGGAAAAAGAGATTGAAAGAGTATTTCTACTCTGCCAAGGCCACAAATTAATGGTAGTAGAGGTAGCTCTATTATTGCATTGGCCGCCACTGCCTTCAGGGAGTAAGTTGTTAAAGAACCACAGAAGGTAAACACATAAAAGCAAAATCAATGCAGTGCTCTAAAAGTATAACAACTGTCAGGCAATAATTTGAGTGAGACAGAGAAGCACAAAAAGGCACAAGACCAATAGGTTCTGCATCAGATATTAAGCCAAATGTAACTGTATATGAGGTCCTCACAAGGCTCTCAGCATCACATGAGGCATGGAAAGTTGTGTTCTGTATCAGATTCTCTCTACAGACCAAAACATGAAAGAGATTTTCAAGCTCCGCCTGTCCAGTGGCATGATTAAAGAGGGCAATCATTCAAAGGATGCTTTCTGTCGCTCTGACACTCAGATAGGCCTTGATCTCCAGATGCTAGGTGGCTATTTGAAAAGCTAATCTAATACGGAAATTTCTGTAGAAGCCTGCTTTACGTTTTCATTATTTTGTCAGGGCTATGCCGTATATCATCCTGTGCACAAAGATAGAAGAACGACAGCTCTGAGATATTTGGATTGACCAAACAGATGACCATCACAGGTAGCTTCGTTGCAGCTGGTCTGCCCTGCCATGATGAACAGGAACTCTTCTCTGTCAGCTCCTCTCCTGACCCTGGGTCATCATGTCAAAGCTTGCACAAATCAAGCTATGAGATTTAGCCATCTGTGCACTCATCAAAACAAACCATAAAACAGATGTAATAAAAAAAATAAAAAAAAAAACAATACAGACGCCTGTTATTTTCAAATGCACACACAAACAAACTAAAAACACCTAGACTTCTATAATATATTCAATAAAGCCATTGCCGTGAGAGTTTACTGTCCAATGCCAGCATTCCTCACTGACAGCTATAAGAAAAAGAACCACTTCAGAACTCAGAGCAGTTGAGTTGTGCTCAGAGTTTCAAGGGAAAATTTAAACAGGGAAATCTTTGCATTCCTTTTGTTTCCTCAGTAAAACAGATTACTCAAGTAAACAGCATGTTTATGGCTGAGTCAGCGTAAGTGCGGATCAGAGGCCAACTTCATCGTGTAACCCCATAGTGGAGCATAACATACCAGCTTGCTCCAACCAAAACCGTAACTGTACAGTGACTGCAGAGGTGGCACCGGGGCCAAATGAAATTGAGCGTGATGGTGGAGAAGGAAACTTAATGAGACAGAACTGAGCAGGGGGAAAAAAAACAGAAAACATCAGTGGAGGCCCAAATACAAAGCAGACAAATTAGGTCTGCATGCTGAGATAAAGGCCAACTAATGATCAAGCAGGAAATTTACTTGGTATAGATTTAATTCTCATTAAGTGTAAAAAGCTTAGGGCAGTTTAGTTTGAAGTATTTAGGTATTTTACCAGAGAAACGTCTTTATCTTTTTCTTCTTCATAACTAATTCTGTACAGTTCCTACTTGTTTGAAGAGGCTAACAGTAAATTGCAAAAATATTCATACTTCAATACATTTTATTGAGATTCTGTGCGACAAACCTGCATTGGCAACCAACCACCTTTAAATTTAGGAGTATGAAAACGTTTGCGAGATATATAATCTAGTGTTACAATCAACGTAAAGAACAAAGAAGTAAACATTTTCAAATATGATCTCATATAGATATATAGTGTAGAAATTGTCTTGGACATAGACACTTAATTTCACTCCTGAGATTCTTATTGTTCAACGTTTTAGAAACTAACCACCTTTATAACATTCTAACAGAAAAGAGAACGGGGACAATATAATATTCCCTTTTTCCATTTAAAAGCAGTAGACTAAATCATTTATCACCTTATAATTTAAAAAGCTAATTATATTTTAAGTTAGCCAAGTTATTTTCTTGTCAAATAATCTTTCTTTGAAACATGATGACAACATAAAAACCCAGACGGTAAAAATAATTACCAGACAAGATTTCTTGCTGGTCTTGTGTCATACTCTACTTTTCTGAAATTGAGTTGACCTGTAGGTCAGAGTCTTCAAACTAAATAATAAACAAATACATTGGTCTCTGTGAAAACTAAAGCAAAACCTTTAATTTTCTTTTTACCGTATTTTCCGGACTATAGAGCGCACCGTACTATAAAACACAACTACAAATTCTTTGAATAAAACTGGAAACGTACATATATAAGTCGTACCGGGCTATAAGCCTCTTATCTCCGCCGCTTTCGGTTTTCCAAAAGGACGCAGAGGGCAGCAGAGGGCTGCTTCCTAATAAACCTGCTGGATTTATTAAGGACGCAGCCCTCCATCTCCAAAGCCGAACCATGGTTTCGTTCACGCCGAGCTTACGTGCAGCGGCTCCATTTCCCTCCTGTACTGCCAGATTGATAGCCCTCAACTTAAAAGCTGCATCATATGAGTTTGAAGAAACTTCTCCATCATGCCTGCTGCTAGCATGTGCTTGTTCTAAATGAAAATTAGCATTTTCTCCTTTGATTTCCAATTTTGACTTCCAATGATTCACTTCCTGCTAAAGAGCCCCCTGGCGGTTGAAGAAAAATCGACAGAAAAGCCTCACCGGGCTATAAGACGCATGGTTCAAAGTGTAGAAAAAAAGTAGCGGCTTATAGTCCGAAAAATACGGTAATTCAAATTAGTTAATATATTTAAATATATTTTACGTATTTAAATCTATCTTTGCATATGCAAAGATTTATTTAAATGGAAATGTAGATTTTCTCACAAACCATATTAAATATTTTTTTTTTTTTACAAGAAAGTTGGCAGTAACGTTAAATCGTCATAAGACAAATTTATTCTGCAATAATTTCAGCAGTGGAATTCTTAATTGTTTTAGTTATAGAATCATTATTATGTGTTTATTACATTTTAAAACATTTCATAATTATAATATAAAATTTACTTTAGTGAAAGTATCACTAGAAAATACAGTCTCTGTGGCCTGTGCAGAGAAAGAAAGCACATCTAACATGCAAGACTAGTTACAAACAATTAAGGGTACTTTATAATTGCTACTGCATTATTAAGTTTGTTTTAATAAATTTATGTTCAAATTATATAAAAATTAAGTTTATTTATTATTTATTAGTCAATTCACATGGAAAAAAACTGACGTTAATAGTTGAAATAATCTCCTACATCATGATAGGTTTACTGACATTCTCAAGTTATTAGGTTTCTAGGAAAATTAAGCTTAACAGTATATAATTACAACATGTACAACTGCATACAGATTCTATTTTACTAAGCTACAACAACAATTACCTTCTCAAACAGACTACTAACTTCTCCTGCCCTCGCATCCAGCTTGGATCATCAAGTTGAGCCTATTGCATCTGTTTGCTTTAAAAGACCTGTTCTCCATTTCATTCAGCTGTAATTTTGTCATGGCCACGGTTTGTTTGAGAATCGCTCATCCAGCGCAGATGTGAGAGCCCACACAGGGCCCGGAGTGCCCACTGACGCTTATATTCATCAGAAAGCGTGTCACTTTTATGAGGTGACTCTGTGGGAACCTGAGCAAGACAGACTCCTGCCTCCCTCTTGTTCTACCAGTCAGCCAGCCCCCCCGCCCTCTTTTTAGATTAAATTAAAGGAAAACTTCATTAAAAGCAAAGGTGCTCCCAGCTGTGGAGGCCTTTTGATCAATCTTCCCTTCCAAGTTCAACACCTTCATTACAGTGGTGTCACTCATGCACACGCATGTCCACGCACACCCTAGTCCAGTTCAAGATAGAAATATCACTTCAGCGTGAGGAAGGGATGAAGAGGCTGAGAGGTGTAGCCATCCCTTACTGACCTTCCTGGCTCATAACACCAACAAAAAGCGGAGCAGTTCAAAGATTTCCAACGCAGTCAAATTTTTTCTTGGTAGGCTTCATTTTCTCATTTCCAGTGTCTTTTACCCTCGTCTGTCTGTGTTCTCGTGATTTATTATGAAAGTTGGAGGGTTACAATGTAAAGCAAACAAACCTGCTCTCTATCCAAACAAGGCCAAAATAATCTATTTGCTTTGTTTGTCTGCTCCACCATCTTTTTCCAATATGAAATCTTCCAGAGAGGATCTTGCTCAGACAGCGAGCTCGACGGCTGCCAGCGTGTCTTAAGCCCATAAATCTAGATGTTTCGCGGGAAGACTTTTGGGAGTCTTCTGGGTAAGACACGGCAGATAAGAACAACAGGAACTGCGGGGGAGGAAGGTTGGGGCATCCAGGCTTTTGTGGAAGATCACTGGTGCTTTTCTCAGACATGAGGTGTGCGGTTTTTTTAATCTTTGCAGTAAATTTTAACAAACCTCGACATTAGCACAGGTGTATACCGAAAGAACAGTGAAACACAGCAGCCCACTGATCCAGTGCCTTTCCAGGTAATTTTATTCAGACAGATAAATACGAAAAAGCTCTTTTGACTTTCTAGAGACTTTATCAGCTCCTGACAATATCAGCAAAACAGATTTAAACATTTGTGTTATCAGATAGCAGCTATGTTTACAACAAAGTGGTGCTATGCCTTGTTTCAAATACACTCTCTGTAGCTAGTTGTAACATGACGAAGCTATATTAAACTATATTACATAATGCCCCAAAATCAATTAGTCTCATAAATCAGAGTTCTTTTCCACTCCACTGAGTAATCTTTGTCACAAATAGACACAATCTAAAACCCCATGTTTTCCATTTGACTCATTTTTGTTTTAAGAGGATCAACTTCACTGTTTACCCTTCAGCACTCTGGTTTCATTGATGAATATCCAGTGAAAAGTGACTGTGAACCAAGCTGTGAGCTTATATTAAAACATCAAGACTTTTTTTTTATTTTCTGAAAAGGTGCATTGTTGATGATGGGTGGTTTGGATGTATATATAAAAAAGTACATCGTACATCTAGTTTTCTATATAATTCTCAGGGATTACATTTTTTTTAATCAATCACACACAATTTTACTGTAAAGATTACAAAAAGAGTCTATGTGAATTAGTAATTAACAGTCAAGAATTATATATACATATTAAGCTAATGTCTATTGTCTAATAATAAAAAAAAAAAACAACAAAAAAACCCAAAGACATTACAATAATTCTACTCTGTTGCTATACATAATCTGAAATAAATCTCAAAATAATCAATAGTAGTTAGATAAAGAAAGTGTGACTTCAAAGTCTAAGAACTACTCGGACATGTCGGCTGCTTTCAGCTCCCAACCAGTTCAGAAGCCGAAACACTTTTTGTTTAGGAAAGGGGGCATGAGGAAAAATCGAGACATGGGTCAAAACCATGTCTGCCATTCTCAGTATTGTTTCTTTCCAAACAAACAGTTGTTGGTACAGAGTTTCCCCTCTCAGCCAAGGCAAGAAATGGGAGTGTGGGAACTGGACATCTTCAGAAATCCAGTCAGTCTGATTTTGGACCACAGTGAGGCCCTCAATCTTTTCCTTAGTGGATGTTATATTCCTGAAAGCAGATGTGACCAAGTGATTCTCAGAGTTTGAATGCATCTTCCTCTTTTTCCCCCCTCTTTGGTAAAACTCACCATGAGTACTTAAAACTGTGCCATAAAACAATGTTGGCTCCAGAGAGACAAACAGTCAATAAATATTAGACTTTAACCAGTTTGAATAATAATAAAAATTTCACTTCTGTCTTTTCTCATCATAAAACTTCTCATTAATGTACAGAGGTCGGGCAGAATCGGTGTATAACCTATGTTTTGTTGGGTTTCCTTTGTATAATTTTATCAAGAGATATTTGGTAGACGTTAGTTTCAGAATTAATACATTTATTTCTTGATTATAATGCCGACAGATCTCATTTCTTCTTATAACCTTGAATAGTGTTTTAAGTTTGGTTGTCATTTCCTCTGTTACCTCTGATAAAGATCGTTAGATGGAAAAGTGAAGAATTTTTGAGGTGTGGTTTATAACCTTGATAAGATTACATTATGCTTCTTCCCTACCTTTTCTGAGCTCCACTGAGTCGGTCCTCTTCAGCAGAATGCTCCTTTTGAGCTGCAACATATGAAAAAAAAAATATATATAGGACTGATCATAAAACAGAGAATGAGACTGAGTCAATGACTCCTTTAGATGCCGCTGTGTTTATCTGCCATGTATAGTGTTATCGTTAAGAAATTCTAAGGCTTGAGGTGGCACAGACTCAGTTAACATGCCACCCCACTGATTATTAAGCATGTTGTAAAGTTTGACATAGTTCTACATGTTGACATTCAGATGTGTGAGCCTGGGCTTTGGAGGTGGGGAGCTGCGGTCTGTTTGTTGAGCTTTTTTTGTGTGCATTTGGATACATGTGTTGGCATATAACTGCATGTTGTAGCTGAAGCAGAGAAGCTTGGGAACCGAAGGCTCTTGTGGACTCCTGCCATGTAAAAGTGTCTAAATGCAAGGCAGATGTGTGCGGCGGGCCAGGCTGAGGTGCAAGAATTTATCTAGGGCCAAAGAGTGCCTGTGATCTCAGATTTATTGCATTTTTCCAGATTCATCCTTTTTACAATGATGGGGGACCTTTTCTACTTGAAGATTTAAGAGGGGGAAGTCTCCAAAAAATTGTTCAAAGGCAGGTTTGGGGGTCTTCTGGGAGTAGGTGAGCTAAAGCCTGCGATCAACAACCCCTTTTATTTTTAGTCCTTTTTTACATGTATGTTGGGTAAAACCTAATGATGGGAGGGGGTGGTCATGTCTGGAATAAAAGGAGGAGGGGGAAGAAGAGAGGGGCCGTGACCAATGGTGTTAGTCTCAGTGGGGGTCAGGCTGGCGCCTGAGGTACCCCTCTGGTGTGACTGCAGAGGTGGCACAGGAGCTGAGAAACTGAGGAAAAGAAAGCGGCTCGGAGCGGGGATGTGTGAAGCTTCTCTTCCTCCGCTCCACGTGTTAACATGAAACCACTAGTCGCTAACTAGAAAGTTATGAGACGTGCATGCTGAGAAGGACAATAAATTAGGGCTTTAAAACTCTGACACACTTTTCTTAACCGCTGCTTAAACCAGCAGCCAGATAAGATGAGGAGCAGTCTAAAAAAAAAAAATCCCTACAAAATCTCTTTCTTTCCATCTTATTTTACATCTGTTAGAACATAATTATTCTTAAAATCTAAGAAAAAAAAAAACTATATACTTGAACATATATTGTCAGCAAATTCAGAGTTACTGTGGCATGCAACATTTTCATACCAACTAATTTTTTGCCAATTTTTTTTTTTAATACACAAACTCCTTATTGGGATTTTATTGACATTCAATAACATAAGAACAGTTCACAATTAGGAAATGGAAAGAAACTGATCATTTTACTTCTTTTTACTTCTAAAACATCAGAAAAGTGAGGTGTACATTTATATTCAACTCTAATTCCTCAATTAAAAAACAAATGCAGTGCACATTAGTGGAATCCCCAAGACAGGTATAATTTTGTGATAAAGTTGTAATGGTATGTTAGATTATACTATATCCCAAATACAGCTCACACTAGACGGGTGCCACAAACCATGTCAGGAAAATGGCACACATGGGAATGACAAGACTTGCTGAGGCAATGTCCAGTATGAAGTTTAATATTTATTTGTTCATTTTATGCACAGGAAAAATTTAATTCTGCACATCAAGACTTCATCTTATAAAAATATCTCCATTAGTTCCTGCTCAATTTCTGCTGAGGGTTTATGCAAACTTTCATGCTTGCTCTAATATGTCATATCATGTGCAGGACACATGTATGTAAGCGGGACTTTCTGAGTCTTTAGCCTGGATAAGAAACTTACTTTTAATGATGAGTCAGAGTTTAACAGCCTCAGCTGCTCTTTGATGTGAATGCTGCTGACTTGTTTTTTGCCCTCATCATGGAATCATTGCGATAATTTATACCTTTCCCGTCAAGGAATGAGCTCGAGGAAACTTGTTTATCAAAAATATTTTTTATAAGTTTTCCCTTCAAAGATCAATTTTTAGGCTGTTTGGGAAAAAACACAATTAATCACAACCAAGACTGATTTAAAAGCTTCCAAGGCATGTCATGTTAGGAAAAAATTTTTAGCTTTGTATACAAAAGCTAAAAGTAAACCTGTATGGAGGTAATTGGCTTTTCTATAAATGTCAGAAATTACATATTTATAAGAAATTGTGAAAATCTGCATTAAGGAAATCCGCAATTTCAATTCTACAAGGAAACACACATGAGGACTCTAGTTTAGAGTATGCCAGTATAAGTTCTATTAGTTTATTTGACAAAGCTGAGTCATTCATTTCTGCCTCGCCTCAATTTGATTGGTCAGTATTGGAAAAATCTCCTAAGGTGCAATGTGTACTTTCATACTAGCACCTGGTTACACTATTTGACTACCACAGTGCAGAGCGCTGTGGTAGTCAACTACACTTCTATGATTTTTTTGACAACTATGTAGTACCTTGTCTTCGTATAAAATGGAAAACCCCAATGAAATACTTTTTGATTGTAGCATAACAAAATATAAAATAATTTCAAGGGGTAGGCATACTTTAGCAAAAAACTTTACATATTACTGTACATGATGAAAATAAATTATTAACGCTTTTAAATGACTAAATGAATAAGTGTAACTTTTTTCTCACCATACAAAAAATTATTTCATCTCGACTCACCAGTTGACAGAAATGCCTCCATCTTCTGCTTAAAGGGCTGCAGGTGTTCCTCTGATGAGTTAGTGCAGACGTTCTCCACATTCTTCTCACAAGCTGGTAGGAAGAATAAAAAATAGAATGAAAAGTGAGTGGAGAAAGAATTTTAAAGGTTCGCAGTGTACAAATGAGTCTCGATTGTTTCTGTTAAATAACCTGGGCAAACGATGCATGATTTGTCTTAAAGTCTTCATGCATACAGGAAAATATGTTGTAGAAAGAAACTGTAATGTAGCCTAAAAAGGGCTAATGGCACATACCCCAAATGTCATCTGAATAAAATTACCAACCACAAAGGGGTAAACAGATCCTTAAAACTCTGGAGTAACAATGTTTCCAATTAAAAAAAAAGGCCACAAATGTGTGTTTGGTTCCGTTTGTTTTCTGCTTTGGAGGCTGTTTTAACTCCGATTTGTTTTGACCTGCAATTAAACTGGCAAACATGCATAAAGAAACAACTCAAGTCAAAAAAATATCAAACTATACTAGTATATAGTTTTTTTTCAGATTTGTTGCTCGATTTTTGTTAGATAAATTGTTCCCCAAACATGATTTGAAAGCTGCTTTTTGAATTTACTCAGGTAATTTCTCTAATTTTAAAAGTAGTTTGATTGCCTTACACATTTAAGTGTGACAAAAAACCAGAACTGACCATGTCATTTAACAAACACTTTTTCTCAACACTGTACAAGAGTTAAAACTGAGAAAAAAATCTAAAAACATTAAAACTTATTACAGCCTATTTTTTCGTATTTGTTTGATTTTGATTTATTTTCTTCCAATACATATAGAAACAGTTAATTACACTTTCCTGTAATTAACTGAAATGACCAACCTGTCTCTAAACATAGTAAAAAATAGGAAACTTTTATTCATGAAATGTTTTAATGGGGTTGTTAACCTCAAGCTGAGCTTTTATTTCAACATAATTGCAGGGTTTTTTCTTTATGCACTGGTTTCAGCTGCTACTACATGGTTTGCAATTGAATAATTTATTAACATATTAACGTTTCTAATAACTTCAAAATGACTTTTACAAAAGTCTATTCAAAAACATTTAACTTGCAATAATGTAGAATTTCCTGCTTGCATAGTATTTCGTTCTTAGAACTCCGGGCGCATGTTAGTGCAGCAGATGTGTTTGTGGTTTGTAGATGGCTTTTGGTTATCGTGCCAAATGATCCAACTCACACCAGCTCAGAGGAAACAGCCCTGACTGAGCGCGTGCCAGCCGAACCTTTCCCCATTTCCTCTCAACTTTAAGCCTGTGTAACTATACACACAGGCGTCTGGCGAAACAACTTAGGCACAATCCTCCAACCTGTAAGTCATTAATGGCTGCAGTAAATACCTCAACTTACTTATGACTGCATAGCTAAATACTTCTGCAACAGAAAAAGGACATTAACAGGTCTGGCCGCTGTCTCACTTTGCTGCGTCGCTGCTTTTACATCCGAGTTCGGCTTGGCTCTGGCATGTTTGCATGAGAAGCTCTTGCACCTGCAACATGACACTCAACTAAATATTTTATTTATTAAATGCTTTGATAAATTAAGAAATGTGCCATTTAAACGTTATGAATCAGGGCTTATCAAATACAACCACAAGGTCTGGATGAGAAGTGAGTTTACAATAAAATCAGTGACCATGCAAACACACCAATCAATATATTCTGTTTGGAGAAACCACACTTTCCGGCCAAAAATCCCCCAACTCAAAAGCACCTATTAAAATGGCGCTCAAAACAGCCAGTCTACAATTTAGAGGCGGCTTGCTTCCAAATGTGGTCCAGACAGTGTAGGCCACAAGGAGGAAGTCTACAATAAACACGCAGCTGTAAAGAATAAAACCAAAATGTTGGAGTTTAAAACATTGTCTTAAGAGTTGTATACATGTCTGGAAAAGCCCAGTCACAAGTAGGATTCCGCTGTAAGCCCAAGAGTTGGTGCCATCAGGCAAAACAGAAGACCGCAGGTCTTAGAGCTCTTGTAGAAAACAGTTTTTCTCCCTAACCACAAATAAATGGTCTTCTAATTGGACTGTACGAAAAAAAATATTTTCGTGTCTAACATTTTAAAGATAATCACTTTCACTAATGTGGATTTTCTTTTGACTTTGAGCACTCACCAGCAACTTTTTCCTCCGCTCATAAAAAAACAGAAATAGTAAAGAAATTCATAAATGTTTTTTTTCCTTTTAAATTTTAAGATTTTATGGTCCAAATCTATCTTTTTATGTTTGCGTGTATCGACAGTCTTGACAGGTACATTTTACTACAATCTACGCATCTTGATACACAGAGTTTTTTGATTGATTGAGATAGCATTTTATCCTGTACAGCTCTCCCACTGAAGAGCTGTACAAATAAAAATCAAAAGGGTTCAGCATGTATTTGTATTCACCCTTTGATTTAACAGTTTGTAGAACCACCTTCAACTGCAATAAGAGATACAGGTCTTTTGACGTAATTTAGAAACTGAATCTTTTGCCCATTTTTCTTTGTCAGATAGCTCAAGATCAGTCAAAATAGATAGAAAGAATCTACAAACATTTAAGTATTCTTGCAGATTTGAATGTGGAGGGGGAAAAAAATCCAATATTACCATGCAAAGCCATTCTATTGTGCTTCTGGCTATATTTTAAGTCACTGTCTGAGTGGAAGATGAACCTCCAATACAGTCTAAAGTCTTTTGCTGCCTTTAACAAGTTTTCTTTTAGGTTTGGACTATGTTCAGCTTCAGTCATCTTCCCATCAACTCTGACCAGCTTCCTTGTCCCTGTTGGAGGAAAGTATCCCTCAAAAGCATCAAGTGTCACTATAAAGATGGTGTTGTAAACATATTGTGCAGCCTTAATTTTCCTCCATGAATACTTTTTTGCATGCCGGTCATGTAGGATAAATGTGGATACGTTTGATGATTCTGAATACTTTTGCTATGCAACGCACACAAAATACACCAAAGTATGAGGTTTAGATGTGTCTTAGTTTGTGTACAGAGATTTATTGATTGTGTATTTGTACCATAATTTCCTGGCATGCTGGCTTTCTGTATTTGTCTGGGAACATATGGGTGGGTGTACAAGGATTTTATCCTGTCGTTTAGTTTTATTTTGAATTGGAAACAAATTTCCTTTAGCTGCTTTCCAACTGCAATTCTAGAATGATGTGTTTGTCAACGGGTTAAAAGGAAATCACTGAAAATATGGCTTTAATTTAATAGTCATCTGCAAGTTATTAAAAAAACAACCCCAAAGGAAAATAACTTATCTAGTGGATTTATTGGTCAGGAAATGTTTTGACTATGTTTGATATTCCAAATCTTTGATGCTCTTTAAGGAAGATGTAGACAACAAATATAGTAATCCATAAAGAGGATAAACAGAGGTAATCAGAGTATAAAAATGATCGTCTGAGTCACTTAAACTCTTTCATATTTGTGTTTCCAAGTGATTTAATGTCTTAGCGGATGATTATTCTCATTGTATTATATTAGGTAACCTGTCAACGGCTATGGAAAAAGGCAAAACTCCTCAAATACAAAGTACAATAAATACATCTTGTTGCAGCAGCATCTTAAACACATCAAATTTAAAATGTATATTAATAAGAGCACTGTTACTAATGGAAAGAAATAAACATATAAGAAAATAACTATTTTTAGCAAAAATTAAGGTGATATAATTATTAGTCCCCCTGCTGTTAATATTACTAACTGCTCTTTCCCAGTAGGATTGCAGTAAATCTTTTCCATAACATTTCACAAGGTTGGAGAGGCAAAGAGAGGCAGGGATTTTTGGCCAAACAGCTCTGCACAATCTCTCCAGATGATACAAAATTATTCATTCCACCAAAGAGATGAAATGAAACCAATCAACTTAAGATTTAGGTCTGGTGACAGGAAACATTCGTTTTGAGACAGGTGAACCATTTCTGTGAATATGAAGCTCATATATTTTTGATCATTGTCCTACTGAAAGACCAAATCATGCACACTTGTTTTCAGTTTTCTGGCAGATGCTATCATAATTATGTATTTAAAATCTTTTGGCATTTCAGAGTTGATTCCACAGGCTCTTAAAGCATCAGGAAGAAAAGCAAGCCCAGAGCATCACAGGTCTGCCACTGTACTTAATGACTAAGAAGGTTTCTACTTATTCATTCCTTTGCTTCATGCCAAATGCACCTGGATTGACTGTAGCCGAAAAGCTCAATCTTAATCTTGTATCACCAAAGATTGATTCTCGTAGAGTTCTTCTACCCACACTGGTTACATTGGGTCAGAAAAAGTTTAGTATTTTTGGTATTATCTCCAAATATCAAGTTGGTATGTAAATGGCATCTAATGTAGACTTACTGGGCCAAATATCACTTTTTGCTGCCGTTTTCTTACTAAGCATAGCAGCAAGATAAACAGGTCCTCATGTGTCTAAGTGTCACTTCCTATTTATACGCTATGGAAAGATGAAATCTAGGATTTCTTATTAAAAGTTCCTTTAAACTCTGATCATCTTATAAAAAAAAAAAAAAAACATAGCTTAATTTCAAAAATCTTTTTATTGCATGTATTATTGTTTCCTGACATGGAATATCTCCTCGACTGAAGAATTGTAAATTAAAGATTTAATTTAAAAATAAATTTGTGTGAAATTATATTTTAAGATTTTTAGACATCTTTAGCAGATTTTCATTTAAATCTGAAAAAAAAAACAAATAAAACAAAACAAATATGGCAGCCAAACTTGATTTGACTCTGCGTGGTTGATAAAAGGGACAACTTTTATGTGAATATGTACAATCATATTAAATACATTGAAATATTAATAAAAAGTTCAATAATTTCAATACCTCAATTCACTAAATGAAACGGATTACATAGATTAATTTCACACAAAAAGGTGTTTTAAACTCTCTCTTAGCTGTAATTATTTTCTGCTTGCAAATGAACAGATTCCAAAAATGTGGGCTTAATGAAAAGTATGTTTAAAACCCATTCAAAGATTATTTTCAAAAGGTACTTTTAATCTGACTCATCAGAATGCATATTCAAATTTATTAAATATGACTGTATAGTACTGATTAAATATAACTGCATTCGTAGGTTTTACTTTAGTCCGTAAGTAAAAGCCCCGATTCCAGCTAGTGGGAAATCACAGCACAGGTTAAAATAGTACAAATCTGCAATGTACTTCTACAAAGGAAATTGTCAGCAGCAGATTGGGAGCTGGAGGAAAACTGCAAAATCTCCTCTCCGGTTGTTTGATGAATGTTTCAGAGCATGAAATGGGGCAATGACAACCTACTTGCTGCCTGAACATCAGATGAAGATCTGGATCATGATGAAGCACAAACACAGAACAAACACAGGAAAGCGACAATGCAGAGGTAGAGAGCAGTGAAGAAACACACTCTACTATACATGTGGTTCTTGTTGCACATCCATACTGGAAGATTGGGCGCCAGCAGAGCAGCAGTTCATACTAACGTAATAATTCTCTTTTGACAGTCGTGTTCATGCTTTAGAATTATGAACATTCAGAATCACGCCAATAAAACCTTATTTTTAAGAGTTTAAACCAGTACATGGTTCCTGTCCTGGTATGTTCTTGTTATTTATACCTGGAAAGTGAATTCTCTTCCTCATCCCCAATTATCTTCAGTTCCAGGAAACAGTCAGGCCCCCACAAAAAAAATAAAAATAAAAATACTATAGCCCCTCAGCAAGCGAGCCAAAAGACGGCCTCGGTAGGGAAATGGTAAAACCTTAACTCCCCTTTTCATCTCTGATAAATCAGCCAAAATGACATGTCTTTACAATTTTTTCAAGGGTTACAACAGTGGCAACCTGAAATAAAAAATATACGGTGAGACATGAAGCTCGCTTCAAATATGCATTTAGTAGACATTAAAAATATTTCTCCATTAGAGAAACCTGAACTAATTTAGTGTATAAAAGTATAAACAGGAAAATTTATTAGAGATTTCCTGCATTACAAATAGCAACAAATTATTTCCTAAGACCTCAGAGTTTTGAATCATGTTTGCCTTGTTTAGTCAGAGGAGAGGTGACGGCACCTTTGCATACTGGCTTCACACACGCAGGTCCTCAGTGGAGCCTCAGTCGTAAAACAGAGCTCAGGCTAAAGGCCCTGCCTAAACCTGACATTAAAGGCCATTTAAAATCAGGACACTGTCTGATTTGCCACAGTGATGAATGCCTAACCTGGCCCAGGCCTTCTGTGAAACACTAAACCCCCCTGAGCAGCAAATGAGCTCTGACTGTTTCTTTTTATTTGATCCTATTTCATTAGGTTGCATCCCTGCCTGCGTGTCTCGTCCAATTACACGGCAGCCAAAGGAACATTTTTGTACTGCTCTGAAAGCGGTAGTTAAAACAAGATTTTAAAAAAGGATTTTTTCTCGTGAGGAAGGCAGCAATTCCCTCATGAGGACAATGTTTGGTGCTGAAACAGCACATTTTACAGTACTGCTGTAAAATGTGGCAAAAACTACATGCGAGACATACAGTATGTCCTTGTGGCCTCCCGCTCATCCCTCTCCCCTGAGTGGAGCCAAGAGAGAGGTCATCACCCTCTCCCAAAAACAGGAAACCCCATCAAAAGAGGATCATGTTTCTCCACAAGCCAACAAAGAAGAGTGTAGCCAAGCGGACGGTGAGTTGCTCCTGAGCAGCGGTGGCGACTACTGGAACGAAGAAATCATAACTCAGGTTTCTGCACTCAGGATCTGCATGAAATTTGTTTGTTATGCACATATGGATGTATCCACTTGTAGGAGAGCTATTGGCTTCAAAAAAAGTGGCCACCTCAGGATCAGGTAAGGACCAGATCGCTTTTCTCTCCAAAGTTGCCCAGTTCAAGTCAAAACAATGCAAACAAAAAGGCAATCAAGATGCACTTTTCATATTTCCAGGGCTTCCCCATCACACATTTTGCCTTTTCCTTGTAACTTAGTTCAGGTAGTGGTTAAAATATACCAATGAGATTTGAGAAACTCCCTGACAGATAAATCTCTCTTTCTGCTTTCTAGGATGTAAACATAGGTGACTCAATAAATATAAAAAAATGTTTTATAATTGAACTTCAATGTGTCTTGGGGGATTTTATGCAACAGATCAAAATCAAAAGTAAATTCCATCTACACAGCATGATGCTTCAAATTTTTATATTTAAAATCATATTCAGGGCATTAGTTTTCAGATACTTTGCCTCTTTTCGTATTTCGAAAAGAGGCAAAGAACTACTAATATGGCCTCATTTAGCACCTGCTTTCACATGCTTTCTGTGTCCCTAACATGACTTTTGGCAAACCAAAAATGGAACTTATTTAAGCTTTCTTTCAGCAGTTCCATATTTATCCATACAATATTTTATACTTAGTGAAGTGCACAACTAATAATTGTCCCAAACAGAGATCACCAGCTGCCTTCTCTGTATCACAATATTCTTGGTTGCTTATTCTGCTTTTTTTTAATAAAAAAAAAAACAATAATAATAAAAAAAATATATCAGAATCAGTCCAGGTAAGATCCAGATTGTGGTTGTTGGATTTGTAAAACAGTTTTAAGTTAAAACATATTTCAAGCTGTAAAAACAATAACTAACAGTGATAGTGAAAAATAATAATAATGACAATGCACTGGAACACTTAGATTTGTCAGTGTATTAGGAAATACAGCTCCCATCCCAATTCCCTGTCTTGTTTTAGAGTTAGCCCTTTAAAATACAACAGTTTCTAGACTGAGAGACCTTGTATTGATGTAGGGTAGAGAGCTGAGGATGATGGGGGAAAATGGGATTCAGTCTGAGTGTCAGACAATATTCTTGTTGTGGATGGAAATGATCTGTGTTAGCCTTATAATTAGGACCAGTTGTGTTCTTTGGGCTGGTTTATAATAGCCAGGCATAAATATTTATTCCTGGCGGCTGGAGAGGATAAAAATGGTGGGAGTCATAGGTGCAGCTCGCCAAACATCCACAATCCAGCGCCAGGCCTGTGATGCTAATACCCCGAGGACTACTGTGCCAGACTGTGCTTCAGCAGAGATCAAATACGAGGGCCCTTACATTGCATTTATTGTCTTCAGGTCTTCCATTTTTCCTAATAAATGAATGACAGCTTGAGGTGGGTCTGGGTACTTTAGCAGACTCTTTGTATTTTTCCCTCGGGTCAGAGAAGAGAGGGTTTTAACAGCAATGTGGAGCATATCTAATTGCTTTCATATGCCATATTATTGCTTGATTTAAATAACGACAGACACCGAGGGCACAGAGGGGCATCTCCTTTAACCTCCACATAGCCCTGGCCAAGACAACCTGGATGCCTGGCTGAGTTACTGAGCATCTCATCTCAGCAGCTCAGGATACAGCAAGCACACAACATCAAAAGTGTGTTTATTTATCCGCCAACTGTTGCTGTGAAGGTTCCTCACTGAACAGGAATGTTTTTGTTACTCATGCTTCAAAAATGTTCATAGACATAAAAATGCTGCTGCTAAACATTCTGCTATTGGTGCCAGAACAGAGGGAGCTACAGGGTGACGATGATATGCCAGTCAAAAACAAGAGTGTCTGGAAACTGAGAAACGTTGCTGTAGGCCTCCCATGGTTCTAAATATGCACAAAGCTCTCAAAGCACAGAGCAGGAAAGGTCCATGGGAAGTACATTTCCATCTAAACTGCGCTGGTGACAGATAGTAATGTATACATTTACACTGATTAACAGACACAAAGATGATTTAAGTGACAACATTAAATATGGCCTTGCTGTTTGCTTGGCAATGATTTGGAGGCAGCTCTCCAAAAAAACGGTGGAACAATTTAGTTTGTTTCTTCCGACAAGACTTATAGGCACAACATTTGCTGCATGTGCAAGTCGAAAATGTGCAGAATTGCCCCGGTCATTTGGGGTGCGTCTACTACCTTTGGACATCTTGATGTAGCACTACTTCATGTGCTAAGGGACGAGATGGCATATGATATCAGAAGATTTAAATTCATCTACTGGAGCTGTTGTCAGTCATCAATAAAAACAGTGCAGTGATTGGCTGAATGCACTGTGTGACTGACTGTGACTCCAACCAATGGAGCAGCAAAGGTGGGATTAAAGGCAATTTTCTACCCTGGGTTACATAGACACAAACATTTTTTGCAAAATTCTTCTTTGCATTTCAAGTTCGGTCTGTTTTATTTTATTTTTATTTTTTTCAAACCTAGATACAGACTCTCAAATGAAGTAGAGTCTGGACTTTGACTCAACCATTTTTATCCGTGAATCAACCATTCTAACTGTTTCAAAGTGATGCAAATTTCTTCGCCCAAAGCTTTTCAAAACATCTAAAAAGCGAAAAATTGGTCTGATCTGAGAAAAAAATTGTTTCTTTTTCATGTTTGCCATGTTTCCTGCATAGCTCAATGGATATTACATCAATCACATGTTTGCACTGTTTTCCTACAATACATAGCTACATCCAATAAAATACCATATAAGTACAAT
This sequence comes from Girardinus metallicus, assembly GCA_903067095.1. NCBI lineage: Eukaryota > Metazoa > Chordata > Actinopteri > Cyprinodontiformes > Poeciliidae > Girardinus > Girardinus metallicus. The sequence continues at coordinate 67,849 of CAEGAE010050161.1, forward strand.
GAAGTTGGTGGTTGTAATGTGAGAAATTGAAAATGTATAAAGGGTATTAAAACCCTTGCCAGGCCCTTATATAACTTTTGGCAGGGTTAATCACTTCAAAACTTTGAAGCTGTATAGAATTAAATGCATTTTAAGGTTTTTACATCATTTAGTATGTCCTACCAGTTAGATCCCGCTTCAGTTTCCTGATGTCTTTGGTAAGGTCATCAAACTTCACCTGTGCAGCCTGGAAAAATTCTTGAGGTTCAGGCAGAGGAAAAACACTCTTTTCTGTACCGGCATGCTAAAATAGAAAACAAAAAGGTTTTTACTGTATTTAAAGTCTTTAAATGTAGGAAAACATTTTTAGTTTCAAGTGAGTTTTAAAACTTACTTTGTCAAAGTTTCGCAAGTAGTATAAAACCACATAATCTACAAGATTTATGTGATTGTCCTGATGAAGTCAAACGACAAACAATTAAGACGTTTTAAGCCACTATGTGATATCAACATCATTCAAGTAATCCTTAAAATGATGTATACCCTGCTTTTGACATCTTTTAGCTTCGGGAGGATCTCCAGCCCAAAGCCATCAGCCTGACCTCTTGTCCTGTTCCCTCCATTCATATAGTTCCCAAATGCCAGAACAAGACCCATCACGTCCCGCAGACTATCACAATCAAGAAGGTCCTGATGCAAAAACATACACATGGATTTTGCAGTTTAATAATCATTTGTGATGCTGAACGACATCTTTTGAGACAGCACTTGCTTGCATGATGCTCTTACTTTGCAGACGTTGGAGATAATTTCCACCTTGCTACGTAAGGAGGAGATGGTATCGAGGAATACTGACTGGAAGATCATGGAGTGAGCTCTGCCTGCAAAGTCAGGAATCTGGGAGAGCTCGTAAAGAAACCTGGAAAACAAAAAAAGTGGGGGGAGGAGGAATAGGGTTTGATGTGTTATGGCAGAATTAAACAAAATGTCTAACAGGAAGAACTATTCTGGGGCTTTGGCAGGCCGTGCTTCTCCACACAGGCCGGCTGAGTCAATGTTGCTGTTCATAGGCAAGCAGGCAGCTGATAGTCATGAGTGGTGCTGCTCTGCTGGGTTTGAAAGGTCCAAGGGGGTCGGGTGGAGGGAGCGCAATGAGCGGTGCATGGAGAGTGATCAAAGGTAGCTCTGGCCTGATGCAAGACGACTTATGTAAACAGTGCCGTGTTGGAGGGGAGCGGAGAGGTAACATCCTGTGTGATTAGGGCCGGCTGATGAAGGCAGACACTGAGTAAGGATGACTCAGGCAACCATAGTGACAGCTTCGGTCAAACATGGACAAGGGAAGGCCAGGCTAAGCGGCACCACTAGATCCAAGTCTTGTTAATGGACCGAGGCTATTTAATCCCAGACGGAAATCCTAAAGCATCCTCCAATAATGTCTTTTAGTTTTAGGACTGACGTTAAGCAAATATAAGAATTACTTCAGTGTTATGTGAGAATTTGGTTGGTGACCAGACTGATGATTTCTAGCAGTGACCAGCAGGCTGAATTAAATTAAATTACTCTCTAGTCAAGTCAAGACATGTCTTTCAGGCTGTGAGAAAGTGAGCGAGAGCAAGACTTTCAGCAGATACCAGAAAGGCTGAACAAAATACAGAAAGGTCTCTCTGTTTCACCAATCTGAACTTTCTATCTCTGTGTATCATGGAATTTGTTTGATTTAAAACTGTTGGCTGACTGAAGTTAAGGTAGAGAGCTACACAGAAGACTGCTATTAAACAAATAGTCTCCAGCTGCGAATATAAAATGTCAACTCTGTAATAATGTTGTCTTAGTAAAATAAGAGCAACCCTCCTGCACAGCAACTGTTCTGCAACACCAAGATGTGACGCCAAATCTGCCCATAATAAAAATAATTAAGGGCTGCTTCTATTATATGTCTTAAATAGAAATCGACATTGGTAGGTCAGGGCTTCATAAAAACCAGAAATTTAGACCCTGACCGCAAAACTCAAATAGGAACATTGCTTATTATAAGCCATTATGCTACTCCAAGTGCACATACTAAAATACTAAGGACTCCTTTCACATATATTAAACTAAAGTACATACAAAAATGGTAGAAATACTCTTACTGTTCAGGTTTGTCCAGAAGTTTCACTTCATCTTCTTTGGAAGTCTCATAATGTTTTAGGATCCTGTCAATCTCATCACTGGTGGCCCTCTGTTAGAAGGATGGTATCATTCATTAAAGCTAAATACTTGAGGAAGTATTTGGTCACCGACAAACAGACAAGATATACAGTGGGGGAAAAGTATTTAGTCAGTCACCAATTGTGCAAGTTCTCCCACTTAAAAAGATGAGAGGCCTGTAATTGACATCATAGGTAGACATCAACTATGAGAGACAAAATGAGAAAAAAAAATTCTGAAAATCACATTGTCTGATTTTTAAAGAATTTATTTGAAAATAAGGGTGGGAAATAAGTATTTGGTCACTGACAAACAAGAAAGATTTCTGGCTGTCACAGACCTGTAACTTCTTCCTTAAGAGGCTC